>PVJO010005330.1:27500-99841 GCA_004026905.1 Hystrix cristata | reverse complement strand
TTTTCTCTAACAGCTTTCAATATTCTGTTCTTGTGTTGAATTTCTGGAAATTTGACTATTATATGCCTTGGGGTAGATTTTTGTTGATCATGGCTAATTGGAGTTCTGTATGCCTCACTTATCTGTATGTCCAGTTCTTTTTCCATACTTGGGAAGTTTTCTGCCATTATTTCTGTGAAGAGGTTTCTTATGTGATTTGCGCTATCTCCTGTTCTTTCATTGACTCCAATCAATCTTATGTTATTTTTCTTCATGTCATCCAGAAGCTGTTGTATTGATTTTTCATGGTCCCTTACCATTTTGAAGAACTCTTTCTTTTCTCAATCATTAATCACAATCTTGTCTTCTATATCTGAGATTCTCTCTTCACATTGTTTCATCCTACTGCTGATACTTTCAATGTTATGTTTAATCTCTTGGACCTCTGTTTGAATCTGTTTCATAAATTCCATTTCTTTCCTGTGTTGGGCATTTATGGTTTCCATCATTTTTCTAAACTCTTCTATTTTTTTATCGATATCTGCTCTAGAGTCACTGATCATTTCTTTCATTCTGGAAATGATTTCTGTTTTGATGTTTTCTAGAGCCTCACTCATCTGCTTTGTTACTTCTGTGGTTACTGCTTCCAAGAGTCTGGGTGGGAAGTTGTCAGATTGTTCCACTTCATTACCCCCTGGGTTTGCTTTTGGTGAGCTGGAGGTTTGGGGTTTCATCTTATTTGTGTATCTTCTCATTTTTAATTTTTTCTTCTTTTGTTTAGTTCCTGGGTTGATGCTTATGAATTGCCTGTGGCAGGTAGCTTTTTCTGTTTTGACAGGTGTAGCTGGTTTTTGTATTATGAGTCTGTTGCAAAATCTTACCTCTTCAATTTGTTGGGTCTGAAAAGTTGCTGTCTATTTGGCCAGCCCTTAGTTCTTTGACTGTGGCCTATAGTGTTATTAGTGACCCTCTGCCAATCTTAGTCTTGGCATGCAAGGAAGAACTGAGTAGAACAATTCTGTCACCTTGGCTAAAGTAGTACAATCAGCAACAATAATAGCAACAGACACAGTCTAGAAAATAACAAACTGTAGTAGCTATTGATCTGCCACCTTATACCTTATGAACTAGGTTTGTGGTTATATAACAGTATCCCCAATAAACCAGAAACTTGTTTGCAGTAAATATGTCCTCAATACGGTGATTTTACTCTCAGTGGAGAAAACTCAAAAGAGATTAGGAGGAAAGGATAGAGAAATAGAAGAAGAGAAAGAGCTGAGAAGCAAGGTTGGAAGCCAGGGGGAAATTATGCAAACTTTGGGGAACTGGTAAAGGAAACAGAAGGAAAGGAGAGAAGGAAGAAGTAAAACAAGGACAGAACAAAAAAAAATTTAAAAAAAGTAAAAAACTAGAAAGTCTCTTTCCTATAAAAAATAAGAAAGAAAAAAAAACAAGAAAAAGAAGAGCAGACAGGGAAAAAATATTTAAAAATACAACACAATAAGGAGGGAAAACCAAGATGTATCATGTACAGGTACAAAATAACCATGTTGATTATGATCATTATGTATACAATGTACCAATACATGTTCTTGGTAAAAATAAAAATAAAAAAATAAATAAAATACAACACAATAAAATAAAATAAAATGTCCACTTCCAGGTGTGTCTCTACTGTCAGTGGTAGACAGAGTAGACAGACCCAGGTCCTTGTTGATTAATCCCAGGAGTAGGTTTTGGCAGGGCAGCGAGTGTTCCCAGCTTGGTTCAACAGCAAGGATTCACCCATTCTATTGAAGTTCAGCCCGATCACTGGCTATTGGTTTGAAATCCAATTTGTTCACCTGGAGACACACTGTGTGTCTCCCTCTGGCTTGGCCTCCGTTCCCTGCCAGTTTGAGCTTGGCTCCCTTCCCTCCTTCCAATTTGAGTTTGAACTCTGCTCTGCCTTGCCCTGCCTTTCCCCCCCTTGCCCCGCCTTGCCCCAGCACCAAAGGCCGTTCGCAGCTTTTCTGAGTTCTGAGCTCGGCCCATTTCCAAAATGGTGATCAGCCGATCTCCACCTTCCCCTGGGGGCCGTCTGAGATCAGATGACTCAGGTAACTCACCAGCCGCTGCAGTCTTCAGTGTCCAACGCTCCACTCCATTTGTGTGTCTTTCCGTAGAGGTCTCTGGGGTCTCCAGTAGTCACCCTGCGTCTGCAGGCTCAAACTGCGTCACTCTCGCTGAGAGCTGCCACTGTGAGTTGGCACCATCCGGGCTGTGTGCGGCTGCCCTGACCCCAGCCGCAAGCTGCTGCCGTGAGCCGAGCCGTGCTGTGACCTGAGGCTGTGAGGCCCAGACCTGTGACCTGGGGGGCTGCAAGCTGAGGCTGTGAGATGCAAGCCACAAGCGGGAGCCACGAGCGAGAGCCACGATCGGGAGCCACCAGCAGGAGCTTTGGGAGGAAGTGCTGGCCGTCCGTCCGTCACCTTGTTCTTCTCGGCTGGTCTCTCTTTTTGCTTTCCCCATGGGCTTCAACTCTTGCTTCAGTTCCCTGCTGGGTCCTAAGAACACGTTTCCCTCCTTCTTCTCTTCCCTAAATTGTTATATTCCAGTGTCTGGACAAAAAATCTCAGAGAGGCTCTTTCCTTCTCTCTGCTCCGCCATCTTCCCGGAAGTCCTCTAATAAACCAAACTCAAAACAGTAACACACACACTAGGTACTACAGTCAACTTTATGTAATTGTGACTTAATACCGCATATATGTGGTTGTTTATATTGCTTGTTGTTATAAGTAAAAGGCACAATACATTATGGTCTGTAAGTTTGTGTAGTTTTCGATGAATTTTAATAAAAATCTATTTAAAAAAATCTGTTGAATAGGCAGATTCCAAAAATACAGTAAGTGTGATGTGATCCATTAGCAAACAGAAGGTTCATCCCGTCTGTAACTCAGCCATGCTCACTACATTGCAATTTCAAGACAAACATATAAACAATGGAGATGAGGGAATAAAAACCTCCTACTGAACAAATGAATGAACTGTTGAAACTAAAGTGGTGCATGGATAGTCACAAGATACTAGATATTCACGTGAACAAAGGTCCTGAGGACTTATTAGTGTTATTAAAAATTCAGTCACATATTTCAGTTATGTTCAAGATCTAGATATCTAAATCAAATAAACCAAGTGATTGATTATTGCCTGAACATTTCACCTTTAACTGAGCTTCTTTTGAGATCGTGCAGATTGAGTCACTCTGAGGACGCAACGAAGGGGAGACGAGAGGGGTGGCCCTGCCCACGGAGGCCACAGGCGCTCGGGCAGCCACAGAGCTCAGTGTCACCATGGCCATCTCAGTGTCACCACGGCCATCTCAGGTTCACCGCGAGGAGCTACTTCAGGTCTTGCCTCTTAAATTCTAATAAAATAGGGCTGTGAGGTTTTCTGAGACTTTCGTCTCATAGCTTTTAAAACATGTGAATTACATTACCACTTAGGTTAAGTATAGAATCTTCCTTGGGCTATGAAGTCCAGCTGGTGACCAATTATGTTTTAATCTGCTTAGTGAAATTTTCTGATAAAATATCTGACTGATAAACATTTGTATTGTGTATGTTCTAATGTGTGGTGACATAAACACCTTGTCAAGGGCGTGTACATGCTTATGTGCATCGATACTGCCCAGGTTCTTTTGTTTTATCAGTTTGTAATCTATTCGTTTTCACCATTTTCTGTATTTTGGGGAGAAATTCCTTGTTCAGGTTAAGCTTCTAACAATCAAATTTGTATCTAAATTTTAGTCACCAAAAGGAAATTAGTTACCCACTACTAAGCATCTTATATGAAGATTTCATAGTGTTGCACTAAACTGAGCATTGCAAATTCATGCCGATTTGTTGCTATTTTTTAATGCATTAACTAAAGAACTGTAAAATAAAAGAGGCAAAAATTTCTCACTCCAATTCGTAGGTTGAATGAAGCAGTTCCAACGTCTGAGAGTTCTACTCACTAGACAACTTAATCTTAACATTTCTCTCTACAGTCTACTACTTTTTGTGCTATGTTTCTCTCCAATTCCATGAAGGGAAGACTGAGTAAATAATGAATAAGCATGTCTCATTGAAGTGACTTTGACATTTCATCTAAGTTTATGCGTTAATTAAGATAAGATTGTTCTAGTCCCCCAAAAGAGTTTTTTTCCCCTTGAGCAACTAGGCTGAACTATAATATAAAAGTGTATGAACACTCCGTTAAATGCACAGATTTAACCCTGCTGTTTTGCTCCTAATCATTATTAATTGCCTCCAGTGGTGGACATTAATTTCCCTATTGCAGCAACATGCATCTCGAGCTTGGGCATATCCTAATACATCAAACGGGACAGGTGATATAATTCAGCTGGTCACAGCTGGAAAGGAGACAGCCACCCACATGCAGGCAGTCTGTCAACCTTAGTTACACTGCAGACACCACCGCGGCCTCCAGAACAACATTGTACATTTATCTCTGGGGATAACTTTACAAGAAGTATGGCTGCCTGGCTCATCCTATTTAATCTGCCACTGTCTTAGCTGCTCTAAGAAGGGGACAGTTAAAACTCAAACTTCTGGATTTGTGTGTAATCACTGAGGAGGGAAAATCGGAGACAGAGTCAGGCTCATGGTGCAGATGTATGAATAAGTGCCTGGCTCAGAGTGGATTACAGTATTTTAAAATAGATGTCACTCAAGGATATTGAATGAGCCTTGTTTTAGTTACTTTTCTCTCGTTGTTGGGACAGAATACCTGACACCCAAAGTTTGGGGAAGAAAGGTTTATTAGCTCACAGTCTGCAGAGGTTTCAGTCTATAGTCCACTGGGTCCGAGGCAGGGCGGCATGGCAGACAGGCATGGAGGACCAGCAGCAAAGTAAAGTGAGGAATACAATGCAAGCAATGCAAACAAGCAGCTAATTAGCTTCTTCCTGTGTCTTATATCTTATCTAGGCTACCTGTCCTTAGGGCGGGCAGCACTCCCACCCTTAATCCTAATACCCTTAGTTTTAGTTTCACATTCTTGATCCCAGCAGAACCATGCCAAACTGATCAATGGATTAATTTAGTAACCACACACTCTAGATCCAGCTATCTCTTACCACATGAGGCTTTGGGGGGACATCTAGACACAAACCATAACAAGCCTCTAATAATGTCTTCTGTGATGTGACTTACAGCCTGGTTCCGTGGGTTTTTAGGTAGATCTTGACAAGTTGTCCATAGTGCTCCATATTTATATCCGATTCTGGCTCTGTGGAACAAGGTTACAGTTTTGTTATTCTTGGAGATTAGCTTGATGCTCCTTAGTAGCAACAGGGAAAACAGGTAAGATGAGTATGAGTGTCCTCTGTTATCTGGCTTAGAAAAGGGAGACAGTACGGAGACTGTGTAGTGGTTTGGCCCAATATCAAGGCATGACATGAAGCTAGTCTATGCATTTTGGTTGGTGATCTTGGCTCTCACTTCCTTTAGGATTCATTCTAGCTAAAAGAAGTGCAGAGCAAAACCACCATGAGATACCACTTCACACCTATGAGAAGCCCAGAAAATAGTAAATGTTGCTAAGGATGTAGAAATTGGAATTCTTGAACACAGTTGGTAGGAATGTGAAATGGAGCAGCCACTATGGGAAATAGTATAGCGGTTCCTCAAAAAGTTAAAAATAGCATTACCATAGATTCACGTGACAACAGAATTAACCTGTGAACCAGCAATTCCACTTTTGGGTTATCTCCACAAGAATGGAAGGCAAAATCTGAGAAAGTTATTTGCACACATATGTTCATGGCAGCACTATTCATAATAGTCAAGAGGTAGAAGGAACCCTTGTCCATTGTTGAATGAACAGATAAAATGTGGCACATATATTCTACGGAATATTATCCATCCCCAAAAGAAAAATACAGCTTTCATCCACGCTACAACATGGATGAACCTGGAAGACAGTATCCTAAGCGAAATAAGTGACACCGAAAGACTAATATTACATGGTTCTTTATGTATTTAAGAGCAATCGAAATCATAGCGACAAAAAGTAAATGGTAGTTGCTAGGGGCTGGGGCTGGGGTGGAAAGGTAGAGAGACAATTGATTATTGCTGTAGAGTTTCAGTCTTGCAAGAAGAAAATGTTCTGGAGATAGGCCGAGCAACAGTGTGACTATAAAATACTAGTGAACTGTATACTTAAAATAGTTAAGTTGATTAATTCTGTTATGCATATTTTCCCACAGTTTTAAACAAAAAATTAAAAAAGTCTTCAAATAGATAAGTTAAAAAGGATTTTTAAATCCTCATTCTAGCACTACCATGCCTGCCACTCAAGAACTCCGTCAGCCTCCCCTGGCTGCGGGGCACCCTGACATGAACCTGACAAACTGAGCAATGGTTCCACCCTCTTTCTTTGCACAATGAGCAGGACCGCCATCCTCCCTTCCCATTCAAAAGCAGGCTGGGCGCCTGTGCTGTATTACACTGGTGCATCCTCAGGTCAGGTCAATGACCTGAGAGACCCCCACTCTCATCCCTTGGGATTCACATGTGTGGCTTTGTTTTCGAGTTTTCTCCTATTCCATTGCCCTACCTCCGCTCTCCATGCATGCGGAGGCTCTTACCTGAAAGGGTGGCAAAGTCCTGCAGACACTGAACAAGGAGGCCACCTCCTGTGAGCATCGGCCAGATGGCAGTGAAAGCCTGGCTGAACAGTGCATATCAAAATCTTTAAAAACGTGGCTACTCTTTGACCCAGAAATTTCACGTTAAGCACCACGGTCTAAGGAACATAGTCAAGATGTGCTCAAGTATTTACTGCTGTGGAAAAATATTTATGGTAAAGAAGTAGAAAAGAATATATAGAACACGGTATTTTTAATAAAAATATAAAAAAGGTCTGGAATATATGCTTTGGTGTTATGAGGTCTTGGTGCTAAATGGTGAAATCATGAATGCTTTGTTTCCCTATTTGCTTTGGCAATACCTCCCAAAATACAAAGTTTTTGTTTTGTGTTTTGCTTTTTTGGGAGACTGAGAGATACAAAGCAAAAGATTATGGAAAGATATTGTGATGTTGTAAAATGTATGACAAAATGTTAATATTCTTACTATATAAAAGCCTTTTCAAAGCAACAACTTTTTTTTTTTTTTTTTTTTTTTTTTTTTTTTGGTGCTGGGGTTCGAACTCAGGGCTTTGTGCCTACGACACAAACACTCTACACTAAGCTAAATCCCCAGCTCCAAAGCAACAACACTTTGTTTTGCCTAGTTCAAAGCAAAATATCCCAAGCATAATAATAGCATAGGACATGATCTGATAATTCGTATACATATAAAATGCATCACTAATATGAAAAAATCATTATAAGTAATGAAAGGTATACCAATACGTTTACAAGGTTTTAACTATCAGCTCATCACGAATCAAAAAGAGAAACAATATCTAGTACTGACATGTGGGGGGCTGGGGATTTAGCTCAGTGATTAGAGTGCTTGCCTTGTAAGCACAAGGCCCTGAATTCGATCCCCAGCACCACAAAAAAAAAAAAAAGACATGTGGTACTTTGATTCCACTGATGGGTGTACAAGTTAATGAAAATTTTCTAGACTAACATTATAGTAAAATAACTTAATATATGCACAAAAATCTGTATACATGTGTGTTCGTTAATACGTTCTATAATAGAAGAGGGGCTGATAAAATTACGGCAGTTAGTAAACATGATGAAGCAAACACACACCTATCAACATAAAAAGATATTTGTGATAAAAATACTAAACACAATTACAAAACTGTATTTTTGCGTGTCATCCTTGCGCAGGGGCCATGCTAATCTTCTCTGTATCGTTCCAATTTTAGTATATGTGCTGCCGAAGCGAGCACAAAACTGTATTTTTAATATGCTATTTTAATTTAAAAATATAGACAAATAGAAAAATTGCACAGGATACCCCATGTAATCATTACAGTGAGCGGTAGAATTATGTTGATACTTTCTTCTCATATATCTATCTGTATTTGTACTTTTTAGAATTCTGTGTAGAAACTAGTTTGTCATAGTAACAATATTTTATAAAAATAATCCAAAGCCCAAACTTGTCTTTTCCAAAGACACAGAGTCAGCATCGAAGCCAGGGCATCGAGTCAGTTTCTCACCTAGTGAGCGTGTAAGCACTCAGGCTCCCCTCTTTTCTCTGTATTCGTGGACACAAATGGCTTCATGGCCGGGATCGCTAGACTCTGTGCCTAAGTGTTCTGAGGAATGTCCTTCCCACCACCACCACCAGCCCAGTTCTACCCATCCAGCAGAAGACAGATCAAGGAGAAAATTATTTCACCTTTTTCTGCAGGTCTTGTGCCACAGTTATATGTGGGCATGTTTTCTCTTGTTCGGTTATGAGCTCTTTGGGCTAACCTCCATCTCTGATGCATTCATGTACCCCCAATACAGTGTCTACCTCACAGTGAGCCCTGGACAGATAGTTGGTAAATGATTGATGAATGTATGAATGAATGACATGATCACAAATTGTATCAGCCAAGGCAAAATTTTCTCATAGATTCTGAGTTAGTTTGTTTTAAACAACAATCCTGGCCAGGCATGATGGTATATGTCTATAGTTCCAGCTATTCAGGAGGTGGAGGCAGGAGGATCACTTGGGCCCCGTAGTTTAAGCCTGGTCAATACAGCAACGAAACAAAACAAACAAAACCTAGCAACCCTTATCTTCAAAACATTTTTTACTTCACTCCAATTTTTATTCTCTGAGCTAAGAATTATAACAAGAAAAAATGACAATAAAAAATAATGATAATTACTATGTCATCTACCTCATTTCCATGTTTTAAGTAATCTGAATCCATTTTTACTTGAGTAAAGGTAAATTTTCATTGTTAAATTTGCCTTGGAACTCTAATATCTTATAAAATGGTCCTATTGTATATTTCCAACTTGGTCTCTAGGGAAAAGTTACGAGTGGCTCCTATTTTATATGTTAGAGATGTCTTTTTAAATAAGCTATTCATAAATCAAACTATAGTTTGGATGACAGGAGGGCATCACTGTTCCAACAGAACTTTCCAGAGGGTTCTGTGGAACAAACCTTACAAAGCAGGTAACCAACCACCACCTGTACATTGTAAATTTTGCTATGTTGGATTTTCTAAAAATAAAGCATGTGGTTTTATCTATCATGCCCTTAGGTTAAAAAAAAAGGTAACAGAATACATTCACAGCCAATGGAAGTATTGTAAATCAAAGCACCACAAAGAATCAGGATTTCAGAAGGCAAATCCCAGACTTGCAGTGACCACCACACCTTCCTTGCTTTCAGCCCCTCTCTTTTGCCAGAGGAGATTCTCGCAGGGCCCAGGCTCCAATACTGCTCCCTCCCAGACCCTCCACTATGGTTATTTCCCCCTCATTCTGCTTTTTCTCTGAAGTATCAGCTCCCCTGCAAAGTTGGCTTTGCATGGCTCTGGCAGCTTTAACTCAGGGCCTGGCCTGGTGCTGGCACTGGGCCATCCCTGCATCCTCGCCGTCCCTGCCCACCTGCCTGTTCAGGCCGTTTGCTGTGCTGTAGGAGGTGAGATTTGCAGCATGGCAGGCAATGAAAGGCTTTTGATGGCAGATAGGCCTCACGCCACAGTGCTGCTGCGAACCTGGCGCTCCTCTGGGGTTGCTGTCAGTGACACACGTGACATTTTTGTTATCTAGGCAGAAAGTGTGTTTGGGTTAAACTGCCAGTGCCACCATGTCACCTAGTCCTCTGCCGAGCCCGAGACAGACATTCCCTATCAGTGATAGCTGTGGCAGGTCGGAGCAGCTCCTGTACACACGGCCTGCTTCCTGCAAGCCCCGGTGTTTACAGCACATGGAAGGCAGCGCCCAGGCTGCCGCCAGGGCCAGATCAGCATCCTACTTGAGCTTGCAAGGAACAAAGACTGCCACTAAAGATGCATGCGGAGGGAAAAGCATGACGAAATGTGCTGTGACTTCAGAGGTGCCTTTGGAACAATGTGCAGTTATACTGTTAATTAAAAGAGTTAAACTTGGAAACTAGACTTTGATGCAATATGTTGTTTCCATTCTTGGAAATACTTTCACAAGCAGCTAATAAATAATCCATGAATACTGATCTTTTTAAGTCATTTCCAAGGCATGAAGTCAGCCTTGATAATTGTAAATGCAATGGCTCAAACTCAACTCCATCAAAAGGTAAAGGTGCAAACTGACTAGAGACACTCAACTGCTTTTGATGGAAGTCTGAAATTCAAATGCCACATATTTGTTGTTAGCAAATGGAATAATTACAATAATATTTTCTTCATGTGTAAGGTCAAATCTCTTAAATTCTACACGCTTATTCCTGATTTAAATGCAGCCAGCATCATTTTCCTTGCATTCATTAATTGTGTATATTGCTTAAAGGTAACGGCCAGTCTTATTTTCTCTGAAAGAGAAATAAATAAATATTTCACTTGTCTAACTATAAGGTTGGGGAGGAGAGGTATAACATTATTTCATTTCAGATGTTATTAATGAAATTGAAATTAATCTTATTCCCCATTTTCACAACTCTATTTTTGCTGAAAAAGGGTAGCTTTGGTTTAAAGCAAAGGCATTTTTCTGTTGCTACGGTTTATCAAACTGATTGTAATCTTAATTTTAAAAAATTAAAAAAGATTTGCTCAATGATAATGTCAACATTTTTAATGGTCTTGCAGTTTTACTGCCCAAAGCAAATTTTGGAAATATTTAATTCTTGTGAGAATTGTGATATCTTAACAAATATGTATTTTCTTTGGGTTCTGGTGTATACCTGTGGAGTTCCTCAGGAGATAACTATGCAAGGTTTTATTGTTTCAAATGGGTCTGGCATATTATACAAGCCAGAAAAGAAGAGGGGAAAAGGGGAACTGATTTTGGCTTACTATAAATTAAAAGGTTTCCTTTGCCTCCTGTGTCCTGGCTGTGGGGAGTTAAGCCCGGATGTCAGTCCCTGGGCAGAAGGTAAGTGATGGTGCCGGAAGCAGTCAATCTATTTGGGACTGCACGTCTGGTGATAGCCGGACCCAAAACCCTCCAGATGCACCACCCTTCTGTGCCGTCAAAATACTTACATTTCCTGCAAACACGCAGCTGGTGGTTTACTGTCATGATTCTACAAAAAAAAAAAAAAAAAAAGGTATTAAGAGCAGTTCAAGAGATCCAGGTAACCCACGCCGGCCAGATAGGAAGCCCTTGACTCCATTGCGCTGGTCCCCGAAGGGTTCTGACCATCGCTGGGGAGCTCTTTCCAAAATGCAGGTCTGCAGAGATCCTGATCTGTGGTCCCCTGGTGATGCTGGTGTGCAACCGGAGGAGGAAACATTGGTGTGTTATTTCTTATCTGTTTATGTATTAGAATGAATGCACAGGTGAGGGTGAAGGTGAGGTGGAGGGCAGCCGTGGGAATGTTTACCATGGCGCGAAGACGCTGGGAGAGGCAGTGCTAACAGGGCTTACCGCTGCAGCAAGGCTGCAGTGCTGTGGGCCTCTGCATTCAAGTGCTGCTCAGCTCACTGGGTAATCTTGGGCCTACCGTTGAGCTTCTCTAAAACTCCACTTTGTCTGTAAAACAGGATAGTAATGCTACCTTCTTCATAAAACTGACGAGAATTAAATTAGTGAATGAACATAAAATGAAGGCAACTGACATAATGTTTACACACAGAAATAGTCAAGCGATTATTATTCCTAGATTTATGGACTATCCACAAATGGTCTACAGTGCTAGAGAGGATTTTACAGGTCTTCTGATCCAACTCTCCTCTAGTATCTCACATACGTTCCACTAGAAACTTGAATTCTTTGGCTCAGAGCAGGATTATGGAAGATTTGTTCAGAGATCGATGAGAAGACTGGTTTGAGGTAAACCAAAACTTGCAGGCTCGCTGGGAGACTACCAGGACAACATGGTGGCCTGGGCCTGGAGGACCCATAGACCTGGCAAGAGGCACAACCTTGCATTCTCCTGTGTTTGGGCTCATGGCAGTAGGGGAGAGAGTGAAGTTAAAGGTAAAAGGCAAAGTTCTGAGGAAGACATGGGGGAAGTCATGGCGGCCAGGGTACTAACGACAGAGTGGACCAGGCACTTCACCTGAGGGCAGTGATAGAGAAAGCAGGACAGCACAGAGAAGAAGCCAGTGTGGCTGGGAAGGGCTTGTGGCTTGTCTCTGAAGAAATAGCCATGTCCTGGTGTTCAAGGACAGGGAAGGGGCCCGAGGGATCAGGAACTTCAGGAGATGAGACTAACAGACAAGGAGGAAGGTTGAGGATAACGAGTCTTGTGTTTTGCCATGTATTTAATTTTGTCTTAATAAAAGAGCTACTGGGCATGTTTGACTTGATTTCTGAGGCCTCTTCTCTCTCCCTCCTTTTCTCCTTGCTGCTGCTCCACTCTCCCATCATTGCCATTTTGGTTTCTCCACCATTTGTTATCTCGCCAAACCACTTTCAGCATCTTCCCTGAAGTTTCCTCCATCATGATCACCCACTAATTCATTCTCTGATTCTCAGTTCAAACTTCCATGAAAACAATCTCATCGGCCAGCCTTTCTTTTTCACACTAAGTCTCATCATAAAGTACTAATCAGCTCATGGCTACCCTTGGAGCAGGAGGAGCTGGACCCACCCAGCTGTGACCAGGAGCCCAGCGGGTCCTGGGGAAAAATCAAGCGGCCATCAGCCTACTTATCCTCTGGGGGTGGGCTGGGCAGGTAGTTCTCGTGGGTGGGAGATGTAAAGGACCCCAGGCACACACAATCACAAAAATATGAGTATAAACCCATGCAAGTTAAGAATACAAAAGATATAAAATAAAGCTTCGGAGACAGAAAAGACAAAACAAGTGGAAGGCATTTTAATAGTAGATCTGCATTGAAAAATGAGAGCTTTGTTCTGCGAAAGAAATTTGTATACGGCTTTTTCTGTTGGACTGCAGGGGGAGACAGGCAATTAAACACCCAATATGGATGTGCAGAAAGATAGAAGATGTGACTGTACTCATTTATTGAGCAAATACTAATTGAAAATCTTCTTCTGCATAAAAAAGAATACAGTGATTGAAGTTTCCAAATGGAAATGCCAAACTTGTGAATGTTTGTGCTTCTTGAAAAATATGAGGAGACACAGCTATTTCAGAATGTGGCACCTTTTATGGGTGTAGTAGTGTACATAAAATGTGGCAGGAGCTTGGGAAAAAGAAATTGAAGGAAAAATAATTGAAAGGAAAGCTATGAGCCAAGTATTTAAGATCTGTCCTAAGACTAAAGAGCATATCTACCAATAACAGCAGCTGGACAAGTAAGACCAACAGAACATGTGTGCAAAGTGGAATAAAAATATTAGCTCAGTATGATTAAAACAAGAAAAATAGTAAATGTGCAATAAGACACAACACTTGGAAGCAACTGAGCTAATCTTCTGACCGCAGTTCTGGAGATCTTTCTTCTAGATGACTAACCAGGAATTCAGATTCTCTGAGCAGGTGAAAGAAACTGGAGAAATTATGAAAAGTAGGAGAAATAGGAGAAAAGTCCCATAGAGCACCCAACATCTGTGCCCTGCCCACAGAGCCTTAACTTGTTTGCATTGTGTGTGTGTGTGTGTGTGTGTGTGTGTGTGTGTGTGTGTGTGGTGTGTGAGACCACAGTGACCCAGCGATTGGGAAGACCACAGCTCTGGGCAAAGGACACTTTAGGCTTCTGTCTGCCAAGCTAGATCTCCTCCCGTCCCTTCTGGGCACCTCAGGGTGGGAAATTAGAAGACAGGTGCAGACGGCTCTTCCGCACTATATCTGTCCCACAGATAAGATTTCATAAGGGAATAATAACTTATTCAGAAAACTCTGTAAAGCAGCAGATTTTCTCTGCAGATCTGCAGAAGCCGAGGTCCTCCACAGAGGGTAAGGGGAGTCCTAGAAACAGAGCCATGGCCAGCCACCACCCCCATGTAATCCCAGTTGGTGGAGTGTGGCTCTTCACTGGCAGAAGAGTGGTTCAAAAGACCCAGTGCCCACAGGGCAACTTGGGGGCCCTTGTGCCATCGTTGGAATTGAGCTGAGGTATCAGCTTTGGAATTTAGCAGTAATGGTGTGAATCATAAAGAGAATGAGTTGTTAGATCTGACTGATTCTATTTGATCTCTTGCTCTCTCACATGGACCAATAACATTTGAGGCTTGTCCCTGGGAATACTGTGAAGATTAAATGAGATAAATTCATATACTAGAAGCTCAGTAATTGAAAGACTGTATGCATTTGTAGAAGCTCAAGAAATACAATTTTCTTTAATGTTGCCTCTGGATATAAAGCTTCCAACATCATGCCTTATCTAGAGAAAAGGTTGTTTTTTAAAAAATTATTAAGATATATCTATATCTCAAGGTCTTGCTAAGTTGCCCAGACTGCGCTGGAACTCGTGATCCTTCAGCCTAAGCCCCCTGAATAGCTGGATAGCTGGGATCATAGACTCATGCTACCATGCCCAGGAAGGTGGTTTTTTGGTACCCTGTATAAGGGGCCTATTCTATTCTTTACTACTGCCATAATACCCTGTATAAGGGGCCTATTCTATTCTTTACTACTGGGTAAATCACTTGAGTTCATCAGTAAAATGGGTATGGTGGAGTGTTCTGGAGAGTTTACAGGACTTGTACAGAATAAATAAATAATGCATATGAAGTATTTTAATAATTCCACAATATACATGTAATGCCAAAAAAAGCCTTCTTTTAATAAGTTGTCCTCTCAACAAATACCCAGTTTTCCTTGTAAAATGTTAGAGATGTTTAGGCAAAATCTCAATATTTAATTATTGAATAATACACTGGGGACAGAAATTAATTATGTAGACACTGTCAAACACCTTAAGTTATTAATGACAACGTCCGGCAGTGCAGAGAACATTGGGCAGTTCACAGAAAGCTGTGGCAATTGTGGTGGCAGCCACAGCAGCAGAGCCATGAAGCTCCCTCTAGCGGGTCAGTAATTACCTACGTCACCAAGGGGCCATAAACAGAAGCTCCTATACATCGCATTGGCCATGAGATAACAAGGTAAATAGAGAGCTGTTATTTAATTTCTCTAGCACAAGAGAATAGAGTGCATGGCAAATAGGTTTGTAAATGTGCTTAATGCCATCGCAGCACGGTAGGGATTGCATGAAGGATGGCGAGCTCTGAGCCTGGTTCACTGTGGCTGTGCCTTGCTTGCCGCACTCCAAGGCCATGATCTAGGTGCCCCCCCATGCCTTCCCACAGAGTAGATATGAATGACTCGGGGAGTCACTGGGGTTGGAGACACATTTTATTCTCTGACTTTGGCCTGAAATCCACCATATCCTGTCTCTGAGAAGAATTTCACTCTCTAAGAGGGTCTAGTTTAGCTTCTTTTCGTGTTTTTTAAAGAAAGCTTTACAATTAAAGCAAAAGGTTTACACAGCCAGTGATGATAGAGACCAGAAAGCGACAGTTTCCAGGGACCTCCCCGACTGATTTTACAGACCTCCTTCTGGGCATGTCTTATGCTCCCAGCTAACTGCAGCCTGCTTTGCTGGGCTCAGGAGTAAGCAGGCCACCTCCTCCCTGATGGCTCTGGAACTACTCTCTCAGTCTTCAAAGTCAAGGGGAAATCCACAGCTGAGTGGATAGACAAGGTGTGGCACATACACTCTGTGCACTCTTACGTAGCCTTTAAAGGCATGGACTACTGACACATGTCATCGCATGGATCAACCTTGAAAACATCACACGAAGTGAAATAAGTCAGACACCAGAAGACAATATGGTGTGATTCCACTTATGGCACCTAGAATAGGCAAATTCACAGAGACAGAAAGTGGAATAGAGTTTCCCAGGGGCTGGGAGAAGGAGAGAAAAGATGAGTTGTTGCTGTAGTGGGCACAGAGTTTCATTTTGAGATGAAAAAGTCCTGAAGATGGTGATGGTAAAGGTAACACAACAACATGAATGTGTTAATGCTGCTGAATTGTAAACCTCGAAATGGTTAAAATAGTAAACTTTATGTAATGTATATTTTACCACAGCCAAAAATTTTAGTTCTAAAGCTAGAAAAATAAATATATGAGTTAAAATAAAACAAAGAGGAGCCTCCATGAGCCATAAGGAGCTTCTCTGATGAGCTCAGTGCACAGATGTGTTGGTGTATTGTCTCGTGACACTTCAGTTTATGCATCCTTCCCAAAACATGACATTTTCCAAATTCCTTATCATATGAGAAGGTTGGGACACAACAAGACTAAATGGTTTGCGATGGGTTTGCTTTTGTATGTGGACATATAAGAACATTTTTTTGTACAGGGTGACTCTTTGGATATTTCAAGCAGTTCACAAGTAATGTTAAATACCTGGTTAAAATCCCTCTAATGTGTCTGGTAATCATTTTAGCTGGTAAAGCATAATGTGACTTCAAACACACAGTTATACTGAAATCTTTCCCGCTTGCCTACCTCTCACACAGATTACAGAGGGAATGTGTTATAGACAATAAAATCTGAGGGGAAAAAATTGCCACCCTGCTTCAGTTCTGCCATTAAACCCAACGAGAGCGGCCATTGCCATGTAAAAGGAAAAACAACAAGTTTACAGTTCCTCATTTCCCATGTAAACAGATTGCTTATTTTAATTTTGAAAATAAAGCGACGGAGGCTATGTAGGTCTGTAAATAAGAGTGTGCATCTCAATTTTCTGCAAATGCTTAAGTGGTTTACATCTGTTTCCTCCCAGTTGTATTTCTCAAACATGAATTTCCATTTTAAAAAGAGTCGTAAAATCACTACTGTTTCTCTGTGGATCTATTAACAATAAAATAGCCTACAGAGGTTTGCACAGCCATGGAAAATGTACAGTGATAATAGGCCGTCCTGCTGTTACATGGCTTATGCAAACTTTACATTTATCATGGCAGAACCATCTATCCGCAGGGTGGTAGCACAGCAAACAACTGAATAAAAAGCACCAAGAGAAGGAAGAGGAGACTAAAATCTCTATGTACACATCATTAATCAGACAAGATGAATTCTCCAGCGCGGAAGAGCGTTTCCTCAAACCCGAGTGAGAGAAGGAGCAGGAGAGAGAATGTGTCAGGTTGATCGCAATCTGCAATGTACAACTTTCCATAAAAATTAATCTTCAACAAACAAAAGTGTGTGCTCCTCTCATTTGCATGTGAGGTGGCTCACTCCTCTGGTGATTTCTTTCTGAAGAACTAAGCTGGTCTTCTGCTGGGAACTTTTAGTCCAGCAGACTTATTCTTTCATAGCTTTAAGTAAAAGGGCTCAAATTAGTCCTTCTCACACACTGGTGCAGCCTCCTCCGTCCTCCTCTGCAGAAAGGGCAGCACAGACCATCTCTGTCAGGTCCCTAAAGCTCGTATTGTATCTGGGACCGAAGGTGCATAGATCTCTGTCCTCAGTTTACATCCCCATGAGATTCTGCCATCTACAAAGAAGATGGTGGTGCTGCCTTTTGTTTCTGAGTCTAAATTAATTCGCTAAAGGTCTGGAATGATGGTGAGGAGCAGGTTTCAAAATGGCTTCCTCCTGGGAGTCTCTGGTGTTCTCTTCCCCCCATTTACTGGGGCTTGCTTCTCCCTTGGTCATGAGACAGGCCAGGTGGTTCGCTCCCCTTACTCTGCTCCCCCCGACTCGGAACCTCGGCTGCTGTTTGAGAGCCCAAGAAACAGAGTGGAAGGAGTTGGCACAAAACGAAACAGAGCGATGTGGAAAGGCAGATTTCCTTCTTTAAAAAGGAAAATAGAAAACTTTCAAGAATTGTGTAAGACAGTGTGTCCGGATGCATGGAGTCCTCTGGCACAGTTAGAAGGAGGAAAGAAATGACTCTCCTATGTACTCAGTCTGACCTAATTGTGTGTCATACTGCACTCAGCAGCCGTTGGGTGAGCATGTGGGATACTCTGGGTTTCACTCTAATTTCTAAACTTTTTATCCCCCTTCAAGTCCAGCATGGATGGGGAAACGCCGCCTGTTTGCATTCGTTTCCCTCTGTGTTTATGTCCTGCTTTAAGCCCTACCTTTTCGGGTCCACTGTGAAATTATCCCAGCAGCTGTAATGTACAGTTCCTTCTGAAGCAAGCAACAGCAGCAGCACAATTCTGTGTTTTATAAAGACAACAGTGGCTTCTACTTCTAGAAAAAAATATGTGCATGAGGTACATCTGATTCTTTGTTAGACACCCCATGTGTCTCTCTGCCCTCCGAGTGGCCTTGTTCTCCTGAAATAGAAAAGAATCAACAAAATATATTTAAATTGCTTGGTGTCCCACAGCCTGTTCTATTGAGTGAAGGTATTTACACTTTTTTTTTAAAAGTATTTTTGTTTCATTTTATTAGTTTAAGGAAGTTTCAGAAACAATTCAGGAGACCCTAGGAGTAATGCTGGAAAGGAAACCTTTCAGTTAACACCCCTCTGAGTGGCTACTTAGTGTACTCATCTCTGGAGGTTCCACTATTTCAAGAACAGATTGAGAGAGGAGGGAAGGAAGTAAAACAGGAAAATGCAAGAGAAGGAGGACAGTGGCGCATCCAACAGCCGAGCAATTCCTGCCACACAAATATTAGGGTGCTAGTTGGGGTGAAGTCTGTTGTTTTGAATAAATTCCTGATGGGGCTTTGGGTTGCATGTCCCCACATCATTAGATCTGTTCAAACACGTGGATGGGAAACAATCCAATAACCAACTTTAACTCATTTGTGGATCTGGTAGCTGGTTTTTAAGACTTGATCATTTTTCATCTTGCTTTGACAGCAGAGAAGGTTGTATTTGCATTTTAGTTAAGAAGTTCTCATGTTGAGTTGCCTCTGAACCCACAGGAAAGGGTCTGAACATCCCCTGTGCACCGAGGTTGAGAAGGCTTGAGTCCAAGGCCCAGTCGCACACAGCGTCCTCCCTTGACATTTCTCCCTGATGCCCTGGGCATCTGCTCTTGGATGCTTAGCTCCTCTAGCACTGGTCCTCTTACATGCTTGGCATTTCTTACAGTGGGCTCCTATAGGTGCTGCAAAGCTTGTATGTGGCTAAGCATACAGCTGTCCTGGCCTTGTGTGTATGCTGGAAGCAGAGATGTGTGAAGTTACCATAAAGACCACTCAGCTGTACATCTACTTCTAATGCCGTGGAGATCAACAGGGAGCACAGTGTGCAGCACTGTTTTCCAAAATAGTTTCAGGATTTCTTGCTGGGGAGATGGATGTGGGCTATCGATCTTTCTCTTCCTTGATCAATTGCGTGCCAGTTTGTCCCTTCTTCCATAAACAGAAACCCAGAGTTCATTGGCAAGACTGCCGCTTCTCAACAACTGTTTTTAGGTTGAATTGAGAACCGCCACCAGGGCCCTCGGGAATTCTGGGAAGTGTCCATTTGACCCCTTTCCATGTCTCCTGGGTCTCTTTGATGAGCTCGCCCAGGAGATGTGGCTCTGTTGGAAAGCAGTGCTTCTGACTACAGACCAAATTCTTCTGCGAATCACTGACAGTTGGCCCAGGGCCTAATAATAACCATAGTATTTATAGTAATAATAACTGTTACAATCGTTTAATGCTCTCTATGTACCGGGTACCACAAATGGATGCCAAGACAGGCTCACAGCCTTGTCTGAGACACACATAAGTGTTGGATTGGGGGTTTAAAGGCATGTCTTAAGCCCCACACTGGGCTTCTTCTCCAGTCTTAGTATCTTTATGGCATCTTGTGTTTGCTTGGCGGGAAGAAGACATTTCTTGTATTCAGCTACAAGATTGTGGCCAGTGGAGGACCCCATGCATGTGGTGCATGTGGCGCTCTCTGTTCCTCTTTAGCACATTTCATTCTGCTTCCTCCTGCAGTCTTGATGCCTCTCCTCCCTCTACACTTCCCCATCCCACTATACATCTTTTACACAGCAGGACAGGGCAATTCGCTGCATGCTAGGCAGTAACTATGTAGTAATAACAATAATTCTTGGTACTTAGAGCTCCTCAACCGAGGATGTCACCCAAGCTTAAAGAAACTTAAATATATCTGTTCACAGCAGCATGGTGGGGGGGTTTTGGTCTCCTTTACAGGCCTGGAGAGAGGTGTGCACATATAAAGGAAGGTTCCTGGCCCTTCCTAATGAGGCCCTCCTAACCACAACAGGAAACTAAGAGGGAGGGACAATCTGGGGAAGGACCATACAAAGAGTGGTGGTCTCTCATTTCTCTGAAGTCTCTTTGCAGAGTCCATTGATGCCTCCTGGGTAAGTCTGCTGTCTTCAGTTACCCTCTGGCTTATGGCACTCAGGAGAAAAGGCTGTTCACCAGCTAAATCTCCGTAAGCAGTTCATCACCAACATCCAAGCATTCTCTCCTGAAATTGTCCCCAAGGCAAGTGTCACTGGACTCTGAGGAGAAGAGGGTGCCTGGGCCTGGTGACTTCTTCATGTCCATATTACCACCCATCCTCAGGGCTCCCCATCCCCCTGTCCCTGTGAGATGTTCCTTACTCCACTCAGAGGGTAGATTTACCCTCAGACTTCCTCTGGCAATAATCTATACCCAAAGCCTTCCTTGTGGACAGCTGGAGGGGGACAGGGGCTCTTTAGCTAAAGTGAAAGTTCCAGGTCCTCATTTTCTACTCTTACCCTCCAGCTAACCCCTCCTTGCAGGAGCTGAGCTTTTGGGCTTGCTTCTCACCTACCTGGACCCATAGGACGTGCCCCTCCCCTCACGTTTAGTCTAAAGTGTGTGCATTCTGATCAGACTAACCAGTCACATCTGGACCCTTCCATGACACACTAGAGAGAAGGATGTACTTCAAGGAGAGAACTTAATTGCTTCCCCAGTTATGAACAACTCTCGAATCTTGGGTTAAGAGTAAATCACTGCTCCAGGCCTCAGAAACAGAAGCAGCACGTCACCTGGAGACACAGGGCACATACCAGAGTCCCCACATGTCATGCTCCCACGTGAACAGAGTGGATGCCGGGCTCGCTCACTGCAAGCCACAGTCCTAGAGGCTGCAAGATCTGCAGGGAAGGAGCAGACAGCAGCCATACTCAAAAGGAGTATGCAGTCCTAGGGAGATGAGAGGAAAACACACAAAACAAAGAACATCCCGAGTTTCAGGTGGGCTCCAAATCCTCATCCTCGGCAGGCACCAAGCTTGGAGACCAAAAGGTATTTCCCTCCTCAGACTCAGTCACGGTGAGAAAGTCAGAAGAAAGAAGAGCAATTTAGTCAAGGTAGATGAGAAGCATTTCAATGGTAAAATCACTGGAGCTTTTCCCTCTGACTCAAAGCAAATGCATTTGTCAAACACACCATAAATATACATTTGCACTATTTATTACCTCTGCCTATAAAAGAAAATTGTATTAGGTGATTGTGCTGAAAATGTGTCAAAAATATAATTTGCATCTCTTTTATGTGGGTATTTTTGTGTGTATTTGCTATATTTCAATTTGCTAATATACATATATATCTCTGTAGAGACATATATAAATGCTGTTTAGTTCTTCTGATCTTTGTTTTTATTTTCTCAGTATAAAAATTTCAATATAATTTGTGATTCTAAAAATATTGCTTTTGAAAAATACGGTATGGATCCTTCATTCCCCCAATTCCCATAATCCAATACAATAAAACATTTACTAAAAGTATATTAAAGAGAACGTCCTGAAGGATTTGCTTCTCTTTGACAAACTGCCACTGGAGGATTATGCAGAATGTTCTGTGTGTTGTCCTGAATTTCATAGAATCCATCTCTCTTCAGTCAGGTGAATTTCCCCAAGCTTTCCCTTAACCCCCTAGATGGGAAGACTCATTTTTCCCTCTAAGCAACCCTACAAACTATAGAGAACTGAGACTTCAGTTATTTGAGCTCGTGGTTTATTCTACAATTGTCATGGATTTTGAAAGTAGGTATATTCTGTATTATTTTTATTTATAGCATCTAACAGTATTTTTACTTTTGCAAAAAGACTTGCAATTAGGTCTTTTATCAGTTCCTCTCAACCATCTTAGGAAAGAGGTCAACAACCTCCTATATTAAGAATGAAAGAATAAAGCCCAAGAGGAGATTATGTCACTATAGGGTCACATAGAAAATCATTAAAAGATTAAAACTCAGCTCTCCCAAGTCTCAAGAGTTCTGCTTTGCTGTTAGAAATGTCATCTTAGCTTCCTTTCCTCATCTACAAGCCATATACATATCATTTTTCCTGAAGTAGATAACACCTTAGCTAGGAGAGGCCACAGTCATTTCCACCCCTATTTTGAACTCCGGAAAGAAATCCCCTGTCCAATTTTCCCCTGAACTTGACCTCACAGTGTGACCAGGCAGAGAGAGACCGCTATGGACTGAATTGTGTCACTCACAAATTCTTGTGTTGAAACCCCATCATTTCGATTGTATCTGCAGGCAGGGGTACAGTCAAACGAAATCATGAAGGTAGAGTCTTAATGCAATAGAATTGGTAGGAGAGAGAAAGACAGATGGGAGAGAGGGAGAGAGGGAGAGAGGGAGAGAGGGAGAGAGGGAGAGAGGGATTTCCACACACAAAGGAAATCAGTGCTAAGGAAAGGCCATGTGAGGACCACGTGAGAAGGTGGCCATCGCAAGTCACCAGACACTGACCCTGCTGGATATTGTAGGCAGGATTTACAGGCTTCAGAACTGTGAGAAACGCATTTCCATTTAAGCCTCCCAGTCAGCGGCGTCTTGCTGTGATAGCACACGCAGACAGATTTTAAGGTCTGGCTTTCATGTCTTGGGGGTCTACGTGGTAGAGACAGGACACAGAAGCTATGCAGGGTCTGGTCAGAGGGGATCTGTGCAAGACAGACGAAGGGTCCTATAGTAAGGGCTACAAATGGGATCCCCGAATCAAGGCCAGAGAGACAGAGCTGGCACCAGGGCACACTAGAGAGCTCTCTGAGGCAGGAAACACCCTCCAGGCAGCTGGTTCCAGCAGCAGCTGATTTATTCCCCGTTGTCAACAGAACAAGCCGCGCCCAGGTGGACCCAGCCATCACCCTGGGGATTAGAGGAGGCTGAGGCCCTCGCACCCAGGGACCCCACTCTGCCCCGCCCAGCATGACCTCCTCAATCCTTGCTCCATCCTCCACATACATGAACAGCCTGAGAGGGAAAGAAAGGGCAGGTGGGCTGTCTTTGAAAGGTGGAGCACGATTATCAAAGAAAGTCTTGATGCCACTTAAAAGGGGCTAAGTCATCTGGAC
Source organism: Hystrix cristata (assembly GCA_004026905.1). Classification (NCBI taxonomy): domain Eukaryota; kingdom Metazoa; phylum Chordata; class Mammalia; order Rodentia; family Hystricidae; genus Hystrix; species Hystrix cristata. The sequence goes on along the minus strand of PVJO010005330.1, from coordinate 76,570 downwards.
TGAATATAAACAAGATTAGAAGTTAGCACGCTTCTCCTTCTCTGCCGGGGCTGGGGGAGGTGGGCTCAAGAGAGAGCCCTACTTAGTCACAATCAGATGAAGGACCCCTCTTTTCTCTGCCCCAACAAGTCGTAAGTTAGGGTGAATGCGTGACCCGCTACAGGAGAAACTGAGGGAAGGGTGCCTCTTGAAGGAGAAAGATGGGGTTGGAACCAAACCAACCGCTGCCGTGCCCCCTGGAACCTATCATCCTGATATCCTCCCACTCCACCCTTTACTCTGCCTCCTACAAGCCTATTGTACGGAGGCTACATGTTATTTAATTCAATAGATGATTTCCTTTGTTGTCATAGATTGATATCTTCCCAACTGCGTCATTAAAGTCTTGAACAGAATCAGAGGGCGCCAAGTACAGAGATCTTCTAAATATTCCTCAGTTATGCCGTGATGTTGGAGCCCTGCCTGATTGGAACTAGAGTCTCTAGATGTTTTGCAGCATGTTTCAAAGTCCTAACTGACTTGAACAAGACACTTCTACTTTAGGACCTCAGACTTCATCTCTGTAAAACAAGAATTGAACTAAGAGCTATGAATGTTCCCTTCAGTTGTATGAGGGTGTGAGATGGCTTACTCCATCTTTTATTGTCTTTCCAATGGGCCACCAGAGAACTGGAACGGAGCCATTACTATAGCTATAAACATGAAGAGATTGCTCTATGTGCTCTAAGTAACTTTATTTAGTTCTCACAACAGCACTATGAAGAAGGTCTTATTACTGCCATCACCATTTTACTGACAAGAAAATCGAGACACTGGGAAAAACTATCCCAAGGAAACAGGGCTTGCAAGTATTAGAACCTGGATTCCGAGGCTCCATAGTTCCTCCTGGGCCACCATCCTGTGCCACCTTCAGGACTGGGAGTGAGTGGCCAATTGGCTGGCTTTGGGGAGGAGAAGGGTGGTCCATATGTCCCGCATCTGGAAGCCTCTGCAGAGGTCCCCACTGCCAAGACCCACTTTCACTTCAGGGTGTTCTTTTCTCTCCAAAAAAATTGTCCTATAACTTCTTTCACAAGCTTCTTGTTTGCCAGGCTGTTTTGGGCTTGGACAGGGATCTGAAGAGCTACTAAAGCGCCTGGGGTGGAAGGGAAGGGAGGGGCAGGAGCTCTGCAAAAGGTCATTTTCTGAGATGTTTTTTAGGGACTCACATTCAAGTGTATCGCCCTAATCACAACAAACCTACTTCTGCCATCTTATAGGACGCTGTATGTTATGGTTTGTGTCTAGATGTCCCCCCAAAGCCTCATGTGGTAAGAGATAGCTGGATCTAGAGTGTGTGGTTACTAAATTAATCTATTGATCGGTTTGGCATCGTTCTGCTGGGATCAAGGATGTGAGACTGAGATTAGGGGTGGGAGTGCGGGCTGCCCTGGAGACAGGTAGCCTAGATAAAAGATACAGGAAGAAGCTAACTAGCTGCTTGTTTGCATTGCTTATTTGCATACATTCCTTGCATTTCCTGACTTTACTTTGCTGCCGGTCTGGTCGGCTGCCGGTCTGCCATGCCGGTCCGCCCTGCCTCTGCCATGCTGTCCTGCCTCGGACCCAGCAGACTATAGACTGAAACCTCTGCAGACTGTGAGCTAATAAACCTTTCTTCCCCTAACTTTGGGTGTCGAGTATTCTGTCCCAACAACGAGAGAAAAGTAACTAAAACACTGTAGGACAACTCTGAGGGGCAGTCAGCTGCCCCAGCAGAACCCTAAATAGATCCTTCTTGCCCTGTGATTTGAAATTTTCCTAATCCTTAACTGGCTTAGTCAGCTGCAGGGAGGGGCTAGGAAAGAAAAGGGAGAAGTAGGAATAATTTGTCCTATGAATAGATCGGCTTGTACTTCGCTTTATTTTCCCACCATGAGAAAATGCCCCCTCCATCGTAGTGACTTTTTCTTGCAAAAGAGTCATTCCTCAAATGCTGGGTGGGAGCTGAACTAGAAGCAATATCCTGCACTGAGGAAACAGCAGCAATAGCAGTTACTTTTCTAAGTAACGCCATGGGCATGCCTGAGGAGACTTGTCACTCTCACGTTAACGGTGCCCATTCCAGCAATCTGTCTTCTGTGGGGGACATCTGCTGCCTGACAACTGGAGTAAGAAGGCTGCAATCCTTGCTCCTCAGACTGAATGCAGTCTGGGCTGATCTCTGGGATACTGCTGAGCTGCTCATGCACTTGCACAAAGCTTGTGGGAAGCATAAGCATCTCTGACTCTGCTGAAGTCATTCCAGTCAGGAGGGAGAAAACAGACCTTTTGTATCCAGGTCAATCATTGTGCCCACCACACAGTCCACACATGTTTACTGGGGCAACAGACGCCCATCCCATGAATGCGCAGGGACAAAGATGCACTGCTTCCCGCGGCCTTGGCTGACCAGAGTGCTCTGATGGCAGTCAGAGGAGAGTTCAGCTCCCATGAATGAATGCAGACCTTATGAGAAACTCCTCTGTGGGCACTGAGGCCACACCTGAAAAGAACTTGCCAGAATGGCAGGAGGCTGTGGCTTTTTCTCATTACAATAATATGTGGTGGCTTGAATAAGAAGGGCCTGAGGGTCCTACAGAGGCCCTAAAGGGGAAGCGAGATTTTCTTGGAGTAATGTGGTCTAGCCAGACCATCTCTGGCTCCTTCTTTTGGGAAAAAAAATAGATGGGATTGGGAAGTAGGAGGGCTTCTGGACAGAAGAGATGCATGTCCACAAGTCCTCATGTGGTCAGCAGTGGGTTACCCTAGCTGAGGCAGCTTCTCTTCTCCAGCTGTTTGCTTGACTTGGTAAGGAATGTCGCTTGTTCTCCTGTGCAGCACCTTGGCAGAGCTCCAAAAGGAATGTCACCAGAGAAGACATCTCTGGCCTGTGTGACTTTCATATTGTTGGTGGTGGCAGTAGTCAGGAGACAGCAGCTCACCCTCCTCTTTCTGGAAGGTGGCCATTTTGTCTGCCGGGTGCAGAGTCAACCAGTGTGGTGGCTGTAGGCTGAGGAGAAGGCTCTGGGGACTCTGACCTCAGGCCATACTTGACTCTCTGGAGTCCACTCTATTTTTCTCCAGAAGAAGCAAAAGCCTCCAATCATCTACAAAGCTACCTTTTCTTTCTAGAATATGGCTGCATGTAGAGACAGGAAAAAAAAAATACACACACACACATACACACAGAAGGCACCAAGAGCAGACTAACGTCAAAGCTAAGCTCATTCTCCATTTTTCATATTGTTTCCCATTTTCAATAGCTACTGGGTGCCAGAGAGGAAGGGAACAACTTTAAAAAACAATTAGCGGGACATGTAGTATTCATTCTTGGCTGGAACTATGCAGCCTCATCTGCCGACAAATACTCTGCAGTCTTTCATGAAAAATGTTTTAGAACTAATGAGCTATATTTGCATTCCCCATAGAATGAATTCAGAATTTTTCATGTACGCTGCACCATGAAAAATGGATGTGTTTGGCACAGAAGTCATTTGAACATAAAGCCCAGCCTCAGTGGAAAGACAACCTTCAGAAAAACTTTTCAAGTAACTTAGCTCATTCACACTTGCTTCCACGGGGAAGGTCAGGCTCATGTGAAAGATGGAAATTTCCTGCACAAACCTAGATGCTGATGAGATTTGTTTTTGTAGATAATCTGCAGCAGTGAAATTTTTCATAATGTCACTGCAAAATAAATTAAAATGTTCATCTTCATATGGCTGGTTCCATTGCATTAAAATAAATGTTGCAAGCTCATTTAATTAGTATAGTTAGGAATGTCTCTTCCCTGCTTCACTGACTCTCCAAATCACAAGTTAATTTGTCAAAATCAGACCATTGTTTTTCCTTCATTCTTCATTACTAGAGACAGCCCCATTTAAATAAATGTTTATGCTACAGAGAGCAGAGCAGTGAACAACCCCAAATATTTTCATAAGCCAGTGCTGGAAAACTTTAAAATACAGGGAGTGAATATGTGGGTTTTTTCCTCCTTTGTGGTTATTGGATATTTGACTGGCTGAAAAAGTACAAAATTGAGCAGTCTGCTATAACTGATGATGTTCCGTCCACCATTGCTCATGTTGGCGGGCTACATCCTCTTGAAAGCAGTTTTCTTCTATGTTTTCAAAGACAAATGATGACAAAAGATACCATCTCTATAAATTACCCTCCTCAAATCATTCTCTTCAAGAGCCCTTGGTTAATCAATTAGTTGGTGTTGGGAAGGAGGTCTGAACTGGGAGGGGGTCCTGGTTTTCACAGCCATTTGCTCGCCATTAGTAGCTGGGAGCAGTCAGGCATTTCTGCTGAAATTTCAAAACATAACCAAACTCAAGGGATGTCTTTCTTTACCGCTCCCTTCCTGACCCTCCCGAGTCTCTAGGAAAACTCGGAAGTATGGGAACATGGTAGCCATTAATAAAGCGTGAGTTCCTGGCAGTGGGAGTGTTGGGGTTAATGATGAAGACCAGGGGAAAAGGGATCATGCAATTGGCTGAGGAGCTCTCTGTGTGGAGGGCTTCTGGAAGGCATCCATCAGTAATGGATGAAAGGGCTCATCCTCGGATCATTATCAGCTCCCCCTACTAATGAGATGCTGCATTCCCGCTCAGTAGAGACTCCTCCGCTGAAAAATGCCACAGGGCTCAGCTCTGTGTTCAGTCCCAACCAAGCGAAGGTCAACTTCCTTCCCTGAAGCTTTGTCTTCTGACATGATAGAGTGATCCTACCTCTTTCTTCCATAAGGAAGCCGCAGGATAGGTTTTAGCCTTCTTCTTCCTGCTGGATAGAGTTTTCTTGCCCAGTTTCCCATTTTCCTCGGCTGTTCTTGCTTTGCCTAGCTTTTCCCCCATGGAGCAAATGGGGGCAAGAAGAGTAGGTGTGGCTCTTCAGATTTCTTGCAACGACTGCATAGATGTGACTCTGATAAGGTCTGAGGTACAGAATCAAATTCTTTTCCTTTTTTTGAACACATTCTTGGGACCAACTTTGTTTCATTAATAAATTATTTGATTAACCAGACTGTATATTGTACGACTGTGCCATCTAATAACTGTATGTTGTACAAACGTACTAACTTTCAGGAGAGAGAACACTCATGGGCTGCCAAGGATTCAGACAGGTGGGAAAGTAGCAGAATTCTGGACACCCTGATGACAATTCAGGGCTCTCTGAAAGCAGCAGTGAAGCATTCATTCATTCACTCGTTCATTCTGTTAGCAGGTGCTGAATTAGATGCTGAGTCTGGAGAGCCAACCTTCTTTTCTCTCGCCAGAGGAGCAGCCTTCTGAACAGGACAGTATGTTCTGTAGCCCCACGGTCTGCTTCCTGAACTGCGCCACCCTGTCTGATGACTACATACTCTGCTGAAAACAACACTTGGGGCACTTTTGGTGAAGCAACGAAACAGAGCAGAGCCAGGTGCATAAATGACTAATGAAATGAACTTGAGCAGGGCAAGCTTCTGGCCTGGGTGGCAGTCTAAAGGTGTAAGGTTTGAAATCTAAAATGTCCCAGAGTTTCATGTGTTTGGAAGGTGACTGATCATGGGGACACTATACTCTGGATCAATCCACTGATGAGCCCAGTAACTGAATGTGCTGTTAGGGGGTCAGGCCTGGCTGGAGATGGGTCCCTGGGGGTGTGACCGGAAGGTTATATCCTTGTTCCTGGCTCCTGTCTTCTCTCTCTCCTTCATGGCTGCCATGGAGTGAGCACCTTTCCTCCACCAGGCCCTTCCGCATGCCGTTTTGCCTTGGAGCCAACCAACCATGGACAGAATCCTCTGAAAACCTCTCTCCCTTTAAGTGGTGGCGGACCAGTATTTTGTCTCAGTGGCAGAAAAGTAACTAATACAAAAGGAAATACGATATTGTCACTTGGACTCTCTTTTTGAATCAGCTCATTCTGTAGTGTGCTTCTGCAGGAGTGGCGGGGAGAGTGACACACATTCTGGGTGCTGGGAAGGCTCAAAGCAGAGGAATCCTGCCTGGAAGGGCAAACTATGCATCAGGGGAAAATTTTCTTAGTGAAAAAGGAAGAAAGGAAGAAAGGAAGAAGAAAGGAAGAAAGGAAGAAAGGAAGGAAGGAAGGAAGAAGGAAAAGAAAGAAAGAAAGAAAGAAAGAAAGAAAGAAAGAAAGAAAGAAAGAAAGAAAGAAAGAGAAAGAAAGAAAGAAAGAAGAAGCTACCACATAATGTCCCCATGTCAAATCCCAGGCTGAAAGCATGGTACCTGTCACACCTCCCAGGGCAAGCAGTGCAGGCGGCCTGCAGGTGAACCTCACTGAGCTCTGGGAGGCAGCTACCAAGGGAGAGGGCCAACCTTGTTTCAAATCCCACGGTCCACTTAGCAGCTGTGCATTTAGGCAATGATGACCCCTGTGAGGCCACTTTCTTGCACATGAAATGGGCACAGTAAGAGTAATATATGTTTTTTGCATGGTTTCTGTGAGAATTAAATGAGATATTCTGTGTAAAAGAGACCTGACACATACCAAATGCTTGGCAAATATTCTCTACTGGGGACTTTGGGAAGGGACAGAGCAGCGGCGGGGAGGGAGGATTGATGGTTCAGGGTGAGGGTGAGATGAACAGAATGCTGAGAAAAATTAATGGTTAATGAAAGTGACTTAAAATCTGGCTGATAAACTAGTCTTGGAGGGAACACTGTCCTGAATGGGACCACACGTGCTCTGGTTTATGTGGTACAGAATCCCTAGCTTTTTGATCTGGAAAGAAAGTAGTGATCACCTGGCCATAGCTCACTCACAACTTACAGAAATGTGAGAGGCCTCCCAAGGTCTCGAGCTAGTTAGCAGCTCCATTCTCTGCTACCTCTTGCCTCCCTTCGGGGGTGGAAATCACAGACACCCTCTCTGACTAAGGCTGTCCAGACCTCCCACCTATTGCTCGTATGAGGAGGTTTCCCACTTCATTAAGCTTTATCATTTCCCCCTTCTTTAACCCTCTCCCCTTTTGCCTTTTTCTTTTTAAAATGTATTTGCTCAAAGCCACAAAAAATGTATCAAAAGCTTCTAATTATGGCAGAATAAAGGGAACAATGACTTGTTTTGGAAGAGTCTACAACTCAAGCAGCCTCTTGGCAGCCCTGACAGTCACCTGAAATCCTGGGACCTTTCCCATGATGGATGCGAGTCAGCCCCTCTCATCCTGCAGGTGTGTCATCGGTTATTTATCCCAATAACCCAACCTTATGTTTATCACCATTAAACTCAATGAGTTTGAGGCAATCATTTCTGACTCTCAAGATCTTCTGGCACCATAATTCTGTCATCTGGTGGATTAGTTTTACTTCCCAGCTCAGTGTCAGGTTGTTACCCTGCCAGTCACATGCCCGTCCCTCTGTGCATCAAGGATAACATGGGACTTTGTCATAGGTTTGCTGAACTCAGGACACTCCTTCCTTGGAGGACCCTGGTCCACAGGTGCCATGACTCGTGACCGTGCTGTCTTAAATCCCAATGTCATCCAGATTTGGAGACCTCTCAGACATGGAGAGGTCTCCAGGAGGAGGTAGCCACTAATTATTCTTGAACACTTGCATTTTAAGTTACTATTTTGGGATGAAGAAACAATGAAACCCGAGAAAGCGCTGTAGGTTGAATGGGTCTCCTAAAGTGTATGTGTTGAATACATAATCCTCAACTTGACAGTGTCGAAAGCTAGGACCTTTAAGAGGTGTCGAGGCCCTGAGGGCTCTGTCCTCACGAATGGTTTAACAGCCGGTCGTTACAAAGGTGAGTTCAGCCCTCTCTCAACTCACTCTCTCTCACACTGTCATAATGTGATGTCCTCTGCCGGGGGATGATACAGCAGGCAGGTCCTGGCCAGATGCTGGCACCTTGAACTTGGACTTCCCAGTCTCTGGAACTGCAAGCAATAAACTCCTTTTCTTTATAAATTACTGGCGTGTGGTATTCTGTATGAGCTGATGAATGGATACAGAAAATGTGTTATATCCATACAATGGAATACTATCTAACCACAAAAGAAGGGAAGTGCTCATAGCTTGCTACAGCATAGATTAACTTTAGAAACATCATGCTACATGAAGGAAGCCAGATATTACATAGTATATGATTCCATAAATATTAAATATCCAAAATAGGCAAACTTGGAATGGTGGGAAGTAGATTACTGGTTGTCAGGGTCTGGGAATGGGAGGAATGAGAAGTAATTGCTAATAAGTACAGGGCTTCTTTATTGGGTTAGGAAATGTTTTGGAATTAGATAGTGGTGAAGCTGTACAACAGTCTAAAAACCATTGAATTGTGCACTTTAAGATAATGGAAAATAGGGAGCTAGAGCTTTTTCAGATAGGAAGGAGATTAGAGATGAAGGGAGGGGAGGAAGGGGATGGAAAAGGAATTTAAAAAAAAGAATTGAAATGTTATGTACATGTATCAACTCCCAGGGAATGTAACCATTATATAATGGCAACATGTACTGTACAAATAAAAAATTAAAACTGAAAAAATAAAATATATCCATAAGAAAAAATGGTGAATTTTATAGTTTGTGAGTTAAATCTTAATTAAAAATAGAAGACAATTTTCACCCAAAATATTTTAAATCCTAAAACTTTTTAAACTGAGAAATTCTCAGTACAAGTCCATGTGACACTTAATAAAAGAGCACTACAACACATACACGTACACATAAGAAACAAATCGAGAAATGTGTTTCCATTTTGTGGGAATTATATCAAGTTGCCCTTCCACATAGGGCTACCAAATGATCAGGTGATGGCGGCTTGTGTCTGGGTCTCTACTTGTTCGTATGCCACATCAGAACCCACTCAGCGCTAAATTACTTGCATCAGTGAACATTTTATGAACTCCTGCTTTTCTTAACCTGATTGGCAACAAACCACTAGGGTTTAGCTCTCTGATAAGCAGCCCTTTCTCTGATCCCTGTGTGCAGAAATTAGAGAGCAGTCTGTGCAAATCAGCCTAATCAGGTAAGGTGAAACAGCAAATCGGGTAAGGTGAGCCTTCCACGAGAAAGAAGAAAAAGATTCAAGGCAACAAAGAAAAAGGCTGTTAGGAAGCCCAGCTAAGCCCCCAGTAATAAATACATTTATTGCTTGGACAGTAAAAAGTACTGGAGAGTTTAAAATAAATTCAGAGTTATTTAAACTTAATTTATGACCAGGAAAATAAACCCTCTCTTCCACCATTAATGTTTTTTTATCTGGGCCATCAAATGTCACACGCTACTGATTTTGGATGTAAGGTCACTGGAAACAACATATCAAAGGTGTCAGCACCACAAATCAAGTGAAATTCCCTTAAAAATAAAAACGTCAGGAGTAAAATAATAGGCAATAGTTATTTCATGCTATGAAAGACTTGTAATATATCAAAGGGTTCACCTTTTTCTACCTTTATGATGTATCACTCCGAACACTAAATATACTTCTGCTTAACAGATAAAGTAAAGAAAACAGGCATCGGAATGCTGATGATAATAAGAAAGATGACATATAATAAGACTATCTGGAGGCACATAAACATTGGAAGGCACACTTCTGAATATATCAAAAGACAAACAATGACCCTGCATATATGGAGATCTGCCATCTAGCATGTTAGTTATTTTAAGAGGGCATCTCAAAGGTCACCTAAAATGGTGTCTTTGAAACCAGAATACAAATTATGTTGAGCACAGGATAAGGAAAAATATGAACACCGTGAGACTTGCAAAGCTACGGTAAGCTCTATATGGAAGTTCAAAGCCAGAAGGAATCCTCTGGTCTTTTCTCCCAGGGCTGAATAAAAAAAGAAGCAAGTGCCGGTCTTCAGGGAGAAGATGAAAGATAAGGAAGACTTGGAGCAGACAGTTTCTTTATGATCTTCATGTTACACAGCTGACAGGCGGTGGCATTTGCCATAATGCGTTGTTGCTAAACGCATTAACTCCTGGCAGTGTAAATTCACCCAGGATTATACTTTATGCAAAAGCATCTTACTAACAGGGTTATCAAAGCCTCAGGTAAAAATGACTTTGTTTCATCCTTGTGACATATCTTACAGTGATTTTCTAGGACATTAAAGGTAAAATCTTGCTTCCTGATTCAAGGACTCATAATCTGGTGGATGAAATGGCTCTGGGGAAGGATAAAGGAGGATGGAGCCATTCACGTATAAGTACAAATTTCGCCCAAGATGGTAGTAAGCAGTTAGAGAAAAGCCATAATACTTTAGTTTAAGCCTCCCAAAGTCCTTTGATCATGAGGCAGAGAGAGGGAGAGGTCATGCTTCCCCATCAGCAGGTAATACGGAGTGGTAGATGGCCAGTGCCAGCACTATCAATTTTCCACCAGGGTCCTAGCGCCTTTGCCTGGTCCTCTGAAAGGTGAAGAGTGGTTGATTCTATAATCACGTGGTCTTCGTGGCTGCAATGAAGTTCTACTGACCAATTTTAGTGATTAAATTGTACATAAAAGATTTAAAAATCTAACTCTCTTCATCTGGCCAATGAGGAAACTGAGACCCAACCCCAGGATGGAAGATGGGAGCTTCACCCACTGTGGTCCCTGATTCTGGCCAAGCTACCTCTGTGAATGCCACACACACACACACACACACACACACACACACACACACACACACTACACATCCCTCATGAAGCAACTGCTCCGAGAGGCAAGTTCCCTGACTTGATATGTGTAGAGCTCCTGGGAAGTCACTGGATTCTCTGACATCTGTTTCCCCCAAGTAGCTGCTTAGTAATCTGTACACACTGAATATCTGAATATCTCCATAATACTCAGGTATCTTAGAAGACTCCATAAGAATATCCCTGCATAATGTAGTAGTTAAGAAATGAACTGTATAAATTCAAGTCTGATTCTGACTTGCACCAGCATAGAATCTTGTACAACATAACGGACCAGTCAAATCCTGGTCTCCTCATGCACATGGTGGGGATGGTAGTAAGACTACTCATCTGGTATGTGTTGCTGAGATGAAATGGAAAGCTCTCCACAGTGCTGTGCTTACAATGGGGTCCACAAGGTGTGCACACAGAGACCCTGAAGTCCCTTGGGGAGAGCTGGGGGCTTCAGGAGTCCTGCTGGGCAGCACATCTGCCTTCAACTGCAGATGCAACCTACAGTTCCAAGAAGTGTGGGACGGAATGGTGTGATATGGGTGGCACAGCTCCACACTGGCCCAGGGCTCTGTTACCTCAGCTGTCATCCTTTGAACAATCTGCTCGAAAGATGGATGGTTCCTGTGGTCACGATGGGGTTTGACTCAGGGCACATCACAAGAGACAAGAGCCAACCGGAACCCTATTTATTTGCTTATCTGACTTACTAAAGACAAATGATGCTGAGGCAGTTCTTTGTGCACCAACTGAATTATTTATACATCCAATGAAATTATTTTATTGGAGGTTCCAAACTTGTTTAACTCTTGAGTTTTCAGCCTTGTGTATGAAAATTCCACTAAGCACTTTCTAGTCACTTTGTGGTCACTCCTTGAAAATTCATGAACATCAGGAATACAAGGCAAGATTTCTGTTCTTATGGCTCTGTAAAGCGAAAAAAATCAAAATCAAACCCAAACTGAGTCTGGGGAAAACCATCAGTTTCTACAAGATGTTTATTGAAAAAAACATCTGAGTTTTCAAACTGATTAGAGCTTTCAATGTCTCGAACAAGATATATTGAAGAGAAGATATAGTGATGCAGCACCTTTATTCATTTTCCTGAAGATTAAGGGAAGATTTCAATTCTTCTATCAGGTATGCAGCTCCACTCAAGAGTTATTGTTAATCTTGCCTTATCCTATTACTTGTAAATTCAGTATAATTAGGGACCTATTCCGGTCTTCCCCAGCTTGAATTTTTGCTCAGTGTTTTTCGGCCTGTTGCCTTTTCTAAACACTTTATTAAACACTTGTTTTAGTGTCACATTTTTTAAAGAAAAATAATAACTCTCAAGTACATTTTATAGGAGTTGCTCGAAATACAGGCCACAACACCAGAAACTAATAAACTCAAATCTCGCGACTTCCATCAGAGGGCCGCCATAAAATTCTGACAGAGTAGCGGGGGCACATTTGACCTGAAAATGGAAATGCATGTGCTATATTACCTAGTTTTACTGGAGAAACTGTCATGAGGTTCTGCAATTTTAAAACTATATTCCTAGTCTATTGCCTATAATGAAAGTTAGCTTCTAAATATCTTTTTTCCTCTAAAGAACGCCAAACATTTCCCCCATCACATTACCCTGAGGCATCAGCCTTACGGGCTGGCATTTATTAGTTCCATTTTATGGCGCGAGATGCTTGGATGGGCAACAGTTTTCAGGTCATACCCTTGAGTTGAGGAGTTTTGACCGTGAGGCTGCTACAGTTGTGAGGAGAGGGAATTTGAGGAGAGAAGAGACTCAAGGAGAGTCCAAACTGACACCTGAAACCTTAGAAGTGAGTCATCAGGCTCTATGACCAGCTTGAGCAAGGATGACAGCTTGAGCAAATGATCCCACAGGTACATATGAGGCACAACGACAGTGACCCTCCTAGGCTAGTTCCTTGGAGAGGCAGGTAGCCCGCCTGCAGCCAAGAGCCAGGGGCAGGGAGCTGGTGTCATGTCTGATGGAAGAGAGAGCTCCTCCAGGCCACCTTTTAGCTGGAGAGCTAAGTCTCTGCCAGGCGGAAGAGCACAGTAGACACCACAGTCTAGACAGGACAATTCCTGGGGAATCATTTCCTAAATTGGTTATTATTTCATATGGTACATTCGGGGGTGGAATTCTTCAAAGTACACATTTTTAAAACTACCCACAATGGGTCAAAGCATGAAAAATTTCTTCCTAGAGTCTAGAAATGTTTCTCTGACTGACATTATACTGTGCCTGGTCTGCAGTATGCAGATGAAGGGATCTCAACATCTCAGCTTCCTAAATTGATAAGGTTTAAGTACTGAGATATATGGGTGGTTACTTTCCAGTCACCATGGAGAGAACTTGGAGCTGAGATGTGCGGCTGGCCACTGTCTTAACTTCAAATAAAATACAGAAATCTGAGCCACATAAATTGGTTTCTGCTCCTAAGAGCCAGGGATCTTACTTAGCTAGGAGCAGGGGGGTTCATCAGAAAGAAAGAAAGACTTCCTCATTCTTCTTCTGGGAAGGGTGTGATCCACAACCTAGCGGAGTATCTGAGCTGAATAGCACATGTAAAGTCTAGCACCGTATTCACTTTTAGGGACCCTCGACCTCCTGAGTATGAGTATCATGCTTCTACATAAGCAGAAGTGTGTGTATATATAATGTATACATGTTGAAAATTTGAAACCACTTCTGCAAACCAACTTGGCTCAGATTAAAAAATTAGTAGAAGAAATAGAAAGTTGTTTAACAACAACTCAATTCCACTTACTTTTTAAAAAATTGTTCTACATTTGCACCAAAAAGTTTTTGAAATATTGAAGTGTAAATCTAACAAAGAATGCATGTAGATAAGAGCTATGCGAAGAAAACTACAAAACTCTGATTAAAAATATCAAACCAGGTCTGAAAAAATGGAAAGCTACTTTATGTTCATTGGTAGACAGAATCAATATCATTAAGATTTAAATTTTTAGATTAACTCAATTTTAATAAAAATTTCAGTAAGCTGCTTTGTAGATATCAACAAATGAGTTCCAGAACTTATTATGGAGAATCAGAAGACTCACAATAGTAAAGAAGAAGAATGAATAGGGTTGACGCTTTCTGATTTCAAGACTTACTCTAAAGTTACAGTAACCAAAACAGTGTGGTACTGGCACAGAATGGACAAGTAAACAAAAAGAACAGAATGCAGAGTCCAGAAATATACATGTACAGATAGAGCCAAGTGCAAAGTAAGCACGATGGAGCACTGACGGCCTTTACAACAAATGTACTGGAACAACTGGATGCCTACATGTGAAAACAGAATTTAGGCACTGACCTTACTCTTCTTGCAAAAAGCAACTCCTAAACCTTAATGGATGATAGACCTAAATATAACATACAAAACTATAAAATTTCTAGAAAATAACAAAAGAGAAAAAAATCAAGGTGACCTTGAGTTTGGCAGTAAATTTTTAGATACAATACTGAAAACGATCTATGAAAAAGAAAAATTGATGATTTAAACTTCATTAAAGATTTAAAATGTTTGCTCTGCAAAGGACACTGTAAAGAGAATGAAAATATAATCCATAGACAGGAAGGAAATCTTTACAAAATACGTATGTAATAAAGGACTTGTAGTAAAATATACAAAGAACATTGAAAGCTCAACAATAAGAAAGCAAAGGCCACAATTAAAATGTGTGCAAATTCATGTACAGGTACATAATAAATGTGATGAATGTAACCATTACATGTAAAATGTACCAATACATGTTCTTGGTTTAAAATAAAAATCAATAAATAAATAAATAAAATTTGTGCAAATGATCTGAAGACACACCTCAACAAAGAAGATGTATAGAGATGGCAAATAAGCACACAGAGCGGTGTTCACTATATGTCATTAGGAAATGGCAAATTCAAACAACAATGAGATGCCACTACATACCTACTGGATTGGCCAAAATCCAGACCACTGACACCACCAATGCTGGTAAGGATGTGGCCCAGTGAGAATTCTCATTCCTGGCTGGTGGGAATGAAGAATGTACAGTCAATTCTGTGGAAGCCTGTGTGACAGTTTTTTTTACAAAGCTAAATATAGTCTTAACTATATGACCCATCAATTGCACTCTTTGCTACTTATTCAAATTACTTGAAAATTAGGTCCACAAAAGAAACCTGCACACAGGTGTTTCTAGCAGCTGTATTCGTAATTGTCAGAATTTGAACCGGTAAAGCCAGACATCCATCAGTAGGTGACTCAGTAAATAACGCTGATATATCTAGACAATTCAGCAAAAGAAAGAAATGTGCTAAATCAAGCCATGAAAAGATATGGAGGAACCTTCAATGCATGCTACTCAGTGAAAGAAGCCAATCTGAAAAGGCTACACAGTGTATGGGCCAACGATCTGGCATCCTGGAAAAGGCAAAACTATGGAGACAGTAAAAAGAACTGTAGTCGCCAGGGGGGTGGGGGAAGGAGAGATCAATAGGGAGAGCACAGAAAATCTTTCAGGCAGTGAAACTATTTTGTACATTACTTTAATGTGGACACTTGACATTATGCATTTGTCACCAGGAGTGACCCTTAGTGTGGACTATGGACTTCACTTAATAACAATGTATCAATACTGACTTATCAATTATAACAAATACACCACACTAATTCACTAATGTTTGTAACAGGATAAATTGTGTGCAGGGGGAGACAGAATATTATGGAATTCTCTATATTTTCCAATAAATTTTTCTGTAAATCTAAAATTGCTCTAAAAATCAAACCTACTTTTTAAAAAAACTTCATTTGATGGACACTTGTTTGATGAGTTATTCTAATTATTCCAAACAGCTCACTTTCCTTTATTTTGTAGAGATTGGTTCATGGCTAGTTTCCTATAAGAAGTGCTCTTCTTCAGATATAAACAATGTAAAGTATACATACTACTTTTAAATAATAGGCAATCAATATTATCGTCTCTAATTTGTACAATGACAATAATAACTGCCACTTTTCATATGCCTTTAGCAAAGTTTTCTTTTGATGTTACTATACAAAATGGATTTTGTTGGAAGAGGTAGAAGAGAAAGGACAAAACACAGTGAAATTTGGTTCGTGGCCAAAATAGGAGCTAGACCAAAGCTTGTCCTTGGTTTAGAAATTTAAACATTTTATTGATACTGAGAATTAACCATAAAAATGTAGCTTAGGTACAGATTTCAAATAAGACTTGTGAGTTCTTCAGAAAAATGGTCATGAACCCTTTGTGAACACAGCGTCATTGAACCCATGGTGACTTAGCTCATCCCATAATATTCCATGGCCGTCATTACACCCTTAATTCTAGGTGGCCTTCTGACACACCGATGGTGCTATACGAAATGAGAATAATTTAAAAGACATAGCTGGAAAACAGAAAATACATCAGGAAAACAAAACTCAGTAACCATGTCTTAAGTGAGAAGCGGGAACTTCAGCCTCACAGCTAAGGGTCAGGATTCATCATCTTCATTACTAATGTACAGACTCATTCTGATCTTTTAAAATCTGACTCACCTAGTTAGATCCAGGACTCTAATGGATCTCACCAAAGACAAATATGTGAACAAATAAACTCATCCATTCAATGAACATTTATTAATCACCTACGTACGTCAGGTTAACCTGAAAGTGATGATTACTGATATCTATCCCTATAACCCCCAAATAACTCAAAATTTCCATTTCTACATTAGCTAAACTAAGTGTCTCATTCTCTGAGAAATCCGGGTAGGAGCTCTGCCTCCAGGCCTCAGGGCCGGAGTGCCCGGGCAGCCCCACCCCGGCAGAGATGCACGATCCACAGGACAGACAAATGCAGTGCATCAGTCTCCTTGGTCCTCTCCTGACTTCTTGCAAAAAGGGAAAAGAAAAAAAAATGGAAGCAAAGATTTTGTAAATAAGGAGGGGAAGAGGGGTTGAAGGGAGGGGAGGGGAGATGAATGGGAAAAAAAGCAGAAGCAAGATATATCATGCACAGGTACAAATTCCCTATGATGAATGCTATTATGCATATCTAAGATGTCCCTGTGTCACATCAGGAAAGGTACAAGACTGCTCTGACTTTCCCCACTGGTAAAGTGAGAGCAGTTTGTCTTCCTCCTGTTCCCAATCCTCCCAGGAGCCCGTGAATTTACTATCTAGTCTAAAGTACTGTACATGTCACCTAGAACAGAGCTGTTTCGGATGCAATGTGCTACCTTGACACGCCTCTCCAGCAGCCAGGCATGACCCCGAGGAAAGAGACAGCCATACAGCTCAGTTTCACTCAGTGTTCACTTCCTAAGGGACCTGCCCTCAGGTAGGTTGGGAGAGGTGAAGATGAAAACAGTTCCTACCCTCAAATATCTGACAGTTGGGTGGATGAAGCAGCCATGGGCTGCCTGTGCGCTACGAGGCAGGATGAACTGAGTGCATGGACAAGTTGCTTTGTCTGGCGCTCTGTTGGGGTGCAAGGAAAGCATGGAGATGGGGACAGTAGGAGTATTAGGGGACAAGAGGTTGAGTGGTATAGGAGTGACATGGCCAGGGAAAGAGAGCAGTGCTAGTACAGGACAGGGTGAGGTGCTGGAGAGCAGTGACATGCAGGAGTCTGATGGAGGAAGAGGATCGATGGGCTCCTTTGGGATGGGGAAGGGACATGGTGGCTGGACGGGTGGACATACGGCTCCTGACCCAGACTCTTAGGTGGTGTTTGGCCCTTCTTCGCTGAGAGCAGCTGCTTCTTTGAGTATCTTTTGCTTCCCATGGTCAGCGAACTGGCAAGAACTAGGGATTCTACATTCAAAAGTACACTCGCAGCCCTCCCCCACCTCCACGCCCATCCTCAAGGCTCTTGCTGACAGCCTCCTGTCTATCCTCACCATCCAGCACGCACTCAGCTGCCTTGTGCTTCTCTGGAGGCTGCTCTGGTCAAGGTGCTCCTGCCTGGCTGCATGGTCCTTGACTGCTCCCTCCTCATCGCATTGCCTGACTTCCTCTTCTGGTTCACGTCACTTCCTCCCTGGCATCGGGCCTGTGCACTTAATGTACCCCCGCTAATAGCCTTGGACCATTTGGAATCTTTCCAACAAGGTCTGGCCAGCTTGGCGCATAGCAGGCCTCACCTGGTGCGAAGTCTGAGTTTCCACCCTCCCTGCCTGATATGCACTGTTACTGCTTTTCCTGGTAAGAGCACAAGGCTCTCGGAAAACACACTGCAGTTCACAAAATGATTTCACATCTCTGGTCTCTTTTACTGCCCACAGCAACTTGGAGGAGAACTGGAGAATTTAAAGTAGGTTACATAATTTGCTCAAAGTCAACAAGTGTGAATAGGGAATTGAGACCCTACTCTTGGCCTCCTGGGCACCATTTTTCCCACACTAGCCTCTTGCTGAGTAACTGCAGAACTTCACGTCAGAAGAGCCCCAGGTCCCCCCCTGCCACTGCCTCATTTGCCTTTACTTTGACCAACTCAGCCATCAACTCCTCACCACCCCCCAAATTGCAAGGAAACAGCCATCTTTAGTTTCTCCCATCGGACATGCCCATTGACCATCTCTCCTCCAAGAGTGGCCCTTGTCTACCTTCTGCCCGGGCCCTGTTCCTGCTGCCTTTCTTCTTTTCCACCCTGCTCTCTTCATCCTGAACCGTCACCTTGAGCTGCTCCCAGCTTCATGTAATTTTTCTTTGCTTTAAAGTCAAAAAGAAAAGAGACCACTTCTTCTCCCAGATGAATTTTCCCCTAAATTCCCATAGTAAGTGGCTTATTTAAGAACGGGAGGAACATTCAGGAAGGAACCAGCCCTGCTTATTGTACAGCACAACAGGGGAAGGCACGGAGTTGAGGCTTCAGCACCTGCTCTGTCAGTTTGGGCTGTGGGATGCCCACGAGGTGACTGTCCTGTCCAGATCTCGGGATCTTCTTGCAGATCCCACAGAGATGCTTCTCAGGGTGGCTTTCTCTGCCCACTGCTGGGATTCTTTCCAGAAGAGGCAGCGGGGGCGGAGGCTGAGCCTACAGGGACTGGGTCTGAATGCGGGTGTTGCGCTCACATGTGATCGTGGGAGAGTTCCTTTCCCTCGCTCTGCCTCACTCCTCAGCTGCAGATGGAGTGAGGTCATCACATCACATCGGGTAGGGAAGGTTTAAATGGGGTCTGCCATCCTGTCTTGGAGCAGCTGACGGTGGACTGTAACCAGGAGCCTGAATAAGCTTGTCCTGCCTTGAGTTGTGGACATTGGACATTGTGTCTCAGTGACAAGGGAAGTTACTAAGACACATACAAAGGGCAAGAGTGTCCTAACTGCTCAGCGTCCTTATCATTCCAGTGGGCGTTCATCTGCATTAGAATACCTTAATTTAAGGCTCTCAGAAGGACCCGTTTTCATTCTCCACCTGGGTTCTGCGTGGGCGGCCTGGTCCACAACAGCCAGCCTAGGCCATTCGCCCGCAGTAGAGGCAGGTGTGATGGGGAACGGGAGCCAGAGCAGGGATGAGGAGAGAGGGGGGAAAGGTCTCGGGGGCTGTGGAAAGCTCAGTGAGCAGGAGGAGTAACGTGAGCTGGCTCGGTCTGACTCAGGCAGCTCACATGAGTCCCCACTGCTGTCCCTGTGCATGCGTGCGTGTGTGTGTGTGTGTGTGTGCGCGCGCGCGCGCGTGAGAGAGACTGAGAGAGAGCGCGGGGGAGAGGGATTTAAATGTTATAAAACAAGGACAGCATTTCTGTCTCAAGGAGCTCACAAACTAATTAAGAGGCTAAGACAAACAACTAAAAATTTAATTTAATTCAATTCAGTATATGGCACACGAAAAGGAAAAGGTAGGAGCAAATGAAGTGCACAGAAAGATAGCTGGTCCCGGGGACTGCATTGAAGATGGTCTCCTGACGGAGGTGGCAGCTGAGACAAAGCTGCAAATGGCAGAAAGGACTGCAGTATGAGTTAATCACTTGTCCAGTTAGAGTTTACTGAGCACCTGTTAAATGTCAGGCACTGTGCTAGGTCCTGGGAAGCCCATGGCAAACAAAAACAGACAGAGTGCTTGGAGATAAAGTGGAGAAAATGTGGGACAAAAGAGACCAGAAAAGCAAGTCAGAATGTGGCTGTGAGGGCAGAAAGCCCCCTGGAGGGGACACGAAGAGGCGATGAGTGGAGAGAACAGCACAGCTCCTGGACTGCAACTGGAGGTGACTGGACTGGACACGTGGACATGAGAGAGGCCGACATCCTGAAGTGGGGGACCTGACTGTTAAGGCGTGGGTCCCTGCCACACTGTCTCACCTGGTCTGCCTCCTCTAGGTTGTCACCCTGGACCTCTGTCCCCTTTACAGTTTCAGTCTTTGTAACAAAGAGCATGGTGGGACTCTCATTCTAAAGGAAAAGGAGAATCTAGAGAACTCCATGCAGGGTGGGTGGGAGGCTGGCTTAGCTCAGACACCTGGGGACTGAAGTGGCGGCCGGGCACTGTGTTGACAGAGTCCTGCCAGCTGAGAGAGGGAGGAAACAAGAAACCAGCAGGAAGACACAGGGCAGGCACAAGGAAGGAATTGAAAGATTGCTTGGCCACCGAGGTGCCACCAGAGCCCCCCGGCTGGTGTGTGCACAGTCTCGGTCTCACATCCTCCAGCAATGGGACTGGGGCTGCTCTGCATCTCTCCTCCTCCGGGGCCTCTGTGTCGTCTTGCCCCTCACCCTGCCCCTGCCCGCTTGTCCTCAGCCCGGCGCCTCACAGTTTCTCTTCACACGTGTCCCTGATGCCAGTTCAGCACTTCATTTTGCTAGCTAATTGACCAAAAGTGGAAAAGAACAACAATGGTCAGTGCTAAAGAGAGTGTGAAGAAACAGAAAGTCTCATATATACGAGGGAGCCTAAACTTGCTATGACCAGTTTGGATATTAATTTCATAACATTTAGTAAAAATTGTTTAAATGCATCATCTTTGACTTTGCAATCCCACTTTTCAGCCATGATCTCAGAAGTCTGTAAATCTATGTATCTAAGGATGCTCCCTGCAATATCCTGAATATTACATCAACAGGAAATGATAGAATTTGTTATCAGCCACCTGTCCAAGGAATACTGATCAGAACCTAATAGACCTGCATCTCTTGGGCTGGAGAGACTCTGCGTGAAAGTGTGTGTGTGTGTGTGTGTGTGTGTGTGTGTGTGTGTGTGTGTGTTGTACATAAATGTGTATATGTTGGTGCCTGCTTAATAAAAGAAAGAATTAGGAAAAAATATGCACCTAACTGCTAGTACCAATTATGTCTTAAGCATAAAATTTCTTAGACAGGCCTGGGTAGGAATTTCATGTCTGAGTGTAATGACATTAAAATTGGTAACATTTTGGGTGGGTTATTTTTCTTTTATGTATTGTTATGGCTTAGATCTAGAATGTGCCCCAAATGTCTTATATATTTAGAGGAGGGCTTTTGGAAGGCAGTTGGATCATGGGGGTGCCACATTCATCAGAGAATTGAGCCACTGATGTGTTCATAGGTAAATGTGCTGTTAGGAGGTGGGCCTGGTTGGAAGAGGTATGTCATAGCTTTGCAGGCTATATCTTCCTCTCTATCTCCTCCCCTCTCTCCCTGCTTCCTGGCTATCATGAGGTGAGTGGCATTCCTCTGCCATGCCATTTCTGCCTTAGAACCAACTGACCATACCAAATTCTCTGAAAACTGTGAACCAAAATAAATCTCTCTAATTTGCCAGTGTCAGATGTTTTGTCCAGTGACAAGGGAAGCGATGAATACATGTATTTATCAATTTTTTTCATCTGAAGTAAGTTTAAAATCGAGATGAAAAAATATTCTGATAGAAGGAATCTCCTTGGTACAGTTCATTCTTCCATACCAGGCCACAGCATCAGTTCCTGACAAGCCTGTGAACTGGCTGCCTCTGGATCACATGATAACTGCTGGTCCAATCAGGGTGAAGCAGGAGCATGTGCTATTAAACACGGCTGTAGGCAGGCTGCAGGCTGTGGTAAGGGGGTTTCAGTTGAAAAGGTTTGTAGGCCTAGGGACACATCATGAAGTCTTTCTATCTCGGCCACGGGCAAAAGACGGAAATCCCTATTACTTTGGGGCCACATGGAGAGGAAAGGATTTGAGGAAGGTCAAAAGAGAACTAAAATAATACAATGCAGAGAGGAAAAGCAACTATTTGAAAGAAGAAATTAAATAGGAAAAATACATGCAGTTACTCATTGAATAAGCATTTATTGAATGAGTACTAGTGCAGGCATTATACTAGTGCTCCTGGCATCAAACCGGACAGGTGCCATATTCTATGAGGTCAAGGCAGTGGTGGGTTAGCATTTGTTGCAAGTTGGATTAGCTATAAATGATAAAAGGCCCAATGCAACAATAGCTTAACCAAGTCAGAACAGAATTCTCTTTCCCATTGAAGAAGTCCAGGGAGATGTGATCTAGTAAGGCCCTGCCATGACATGGGCTGTCAAAGACTCAGGATCCTTTTATTTGGAGATCTACTTTCCTTAGCATGAGGCTTTTACTTCAGAGTCCAACATATGCTTACATTCCAGCCAACAGGGAGGCAAGACAGTAAGCATGCCTCCAGCTTCTAAGCACACTTTCTTTTGTATTTGTCTGGCCATCAGTCCTGCTTTTAAGGACACTTTCTCTCACATTTGGCCATAGGGCTATTCCTCCCTTCCAGGGAGGCTGAGCTATGCAGTCTTGCCCTGATGACCACATGCCTGGCTAATCTGCTACTAGAGCAGAAGAAAAGAACAGAGAATGGGAGACACCTGTCTGTCTCTGCCACAGAAAGAAGTCAGAAAATAAGCAAACAAAAGTATCACGGAATAAAAAGTGGTTCGACAAATCTTATGTAAAAGAAAGTAACATAAAGTGGGGCTACTACAGAGGAAGTGGTCAGGAAAGGCCTTGCTGTCAGGGTGAGCTCTTGGCTGAGACCTGAGCGAGCAGGAAGCGGCCATGGAAAGATCTAGAGGAAGAATGCTCCAGGCAGAGGGAAGTCATTGTGCAGACCCAGGAGGCAGAAGCGAGGTGGATTTAGACAGAGAATGAAAAAGTTATTGCTACTGTGCATGAGGAAAAGCAAAAATAACCACATCATGGGGACTAGGGGTGGAAGTCAGAGCTACAGTGGGGTTATTAGTGCTCTTGCCTAGAATCCTGTGTGCGTGTGTATGTCTGTGTGTGTCTGTGTGTGTGTGAGTGTGTGATAGAGAGTGTGTGTGAGAGAGAGAGAGATTGACTCTGTATGTCACTTAGCTGCATGTGTGAACATCTGTCCCAAACATTCCGGATTCAAGTTCAAGTGGATGAGGAGAGTGGAGAGTCGGGAATGACAATCTAATCAAATCTATTGTGATAATAATTTTAACATTTCTGGTACTCAGAGCTTTATTCCTGGTCCTCTGTCAGCAGAATCTTGTGATAGCTTTGCTGAGTGGGAACTCTGCCTGTTTGGTGCCAGTGATACTGCAGCATTTCCCCGCTTAATGACACATTCTGATTTCAGCCTCTCTTTGGCCTCCTGGCCATGTCCTTGTGCCACCATAGGCAAGAAACTGGGATGCAAACGACTGTTCTAGTCCCAAGGCAGCTTGGCCAGAAGATGGAGGCTATTAAGAATTGCACAATCGTTCCACTCAGATTCAGGTGGGGTCCGAGTCCAATGAAGCCAAATTATTTTGCAACTACTATGTAATTTAATTCTCACAGCATCTCAGGCATTGGACAAATAGGCCTTATTCCCACCACACAGGTGGAAAAGGGAATTGAAACACAGGAATGTAATTGACTGACCTAAGGTCAGGCAGCAAGTTGACAGCATCCCAATCCTCTCTATTCACATGGTCTGTGCTTTGCCTAGTCTTCCACGCACCCCCCACCCCGCACCGTGCTGCTCAGGTCTCTGAAGTGGAACACCCAGGGCGTCCCTGCTGTCTCCTGAGAGGGGACTATCCAGTCCAGGGCTGGGAGGTTACCCAGGAAGAGAGTCCCAAGCAAGGCAGAACAGTTGGTCACCCTCTCCGGAATGGTTTGCAGACACTAACCTTCTATTTAATTAGAAGGAGCTGTAGAGGTGGGTGAAAAAGAAATGAGTCTTAAGCCAGATGTAGCTTTTCACAGATGCCTTATAATTTGCTTTGAAACTGGACGGCTCATGAGGAAAGACAAGACTGAGGCATCCACAATGTCTAGAGAGAGTTTTCTTCCAAACACAGTAAGTTCAGAGAGCCCAGCACTGACCAAACCTTTCTGTCCTGGGCTCAGCCTCAAGGACCCCACAGCTGCCCCTGGCTCTAACTGTCTCTTAGAACTTCCTGCACTGGCCAACCACACAGATCCACAGAACAACTAGAACAGGCCACAGAAATGACACTGCTGTGTTCACATACAAAAGAAAGGGCTGAGCAGAACTGGGGCCCAGGGGGTCCTCTTGTAATGGCCTTGCAATCAGAGATAACAAAAGGCATAAAAAGAGATTCCAGGAAGCTGCTGATTCTTGGAGATGAATGCGAGCAACACACAGGTTTTGATGACAGGTTGATATTTGTAAATGTTGAGTTCTCCAGCTCCGAGTTCTCCAGCTCCAAGTTCTCCCATAAGACACTGGACAATCCTAAGGGCTAAATCTTTCATCTGAATCAGATAGAAAAATACAGGCAGAGAGAGAGGTACAACCCAGGGGCCAAGAAAATAAGCCCCTGGCTCTACATTTGTCCACTCTGAGTCAGTGTATCTGGGAAGGCCCGACAAGGCAGCTTGCAAACATGGTTATGAGCACGACAAAGATCATGAACAGATTTGCTTTCTGGTGAGGCCCCCTGAGCTGGCCATGCAGACCCCGGGGCTGACTCTGGTGTATCCATGTGACACATTCTACTCTCTGGAACCTGAGGCATGAGCATGGTGTAGAAAGGGTCAAACACACAGGCCCTGGATCTCCGATTGACCCGGGAGAACACAACACTACGAGGAGAATTCTGAGCAAGTGGGCTATTTTGAGGCCATGCTGCAATAAAGATCTTTTCTTTTATTAAAAGGTTAAAGGCAGAGGAGAGGAGAAAGCTGAAGGAGCCCATGAAAATCTTGGCTGGTGGGGAACAGATAAGAGCCTGTGACTTCACTGGATATGTGAAATTTTAGCCAAAGGATTAAAGGATATGGATATAGAGTAGAAATTCGTGAGCTTCTTTCAATTATCTTTCAGAAAGTTACTGCAGGCTGTTGCTAACAAAAGGGGACTGTGCTTGAATCCCATCCAGGGTCTGTTTTTTTTTCCCTCTCCATAGTGAACGTTCTGCTCTCAGCTACACAGGTGCGCCGCACAGCACTGTGCTATCTCATAATACCAGCTCCAGCCAAGGCGCTCACAGACACAATGGCTGAATTTATGACACGCGTGTCAGTGTGTCCCTGCAGGAGGCAGGGCTCCTGCAGGCTGCCAGGTTAAGGAGCTCCCTGCTTCTTTGGTTACTAGGTCATGTGAAACGCTGGCCAGGTGTCCCAGCAATACACTCCCCGATAATAAACTTGGGTAGCGTGTGAAAAAAGAGCTCAAGACCTTGAATCAACTTCCACAGTAGACAACAATCTCATCAAGATGTGACTCTGTCAAACAGCAGGACTGTCTTAGCAGAGACCCTGGTAAATCTAGCTGCAACGGCGGGCTCCTTCCTAAGCGAGATGAGAAGCAACAAACCAAATGCTTGTTCCACCTGCGGTTAGAGTTTTATCACAACGGCCAGCACTTCAAGGGCACACCTGCTTTGTGTGTCTAGCAGGAGGACGACCTTCCAGGCTATGGAATCAGGGAGGCCCAGGCTGCCTGCTTACTACCTACATGGCCTAGGGCAAGTCACTAAACTTCTCTCTCCTCTGGAAGGTGAGGGTGGTGTTTCCCACCTGCACTGTTGAGAGGGTGGGTGAGACTGTGTGTCTCATACTCAGCCTGCAGTGGACACTCAGGAATAGTGAGTAGTGTTAGGTATGAAAAGGGGGCTGTTACACAGCAACTGAGTTTTTCCAAGCAGTTCTTACAGAAATCCCCCAAAGCCTATACCAGAACAAGGTGGAATTCGGAGATCATTTCCAGGCTAGCCTCACTGACTCTCTGTGATTCTATCTCCTTTGGCACCCACTTCCTTAACAGTTTTCCTCGCCCCTTTAGTCCCTGTGGCTCCTGCCAGGGCTTGTGGCATTGGCTGAGCCACTTAAATTTCTAGAGCCGGCTGGGTCCACAGAGCCCCACAAGATGGGGGTCTGTTGTCTAGTTCATTCTCCATTCTGTATCGTTGTGGTTGAAAAGTACACAGGAGGCCTGGCACGGGTGCTATCCATGCGCATCACACAGACAGGTCTGTCACATGAGCACTGCTTTCTCCTGGGAACAGCAGACAGCCAAGTTCTTGAAACTTCCCCCAGAAAGCCCTGTATGTGATAACTTGGAAAGAGAAAACCCAAGAAGAGGAGGTGTGTGAGAAAGGACTTTATGACATCAAGGAACCATTTAAAAAAATAAAAAACAACAACTAAAGGAAAAGGGAGAATGGGAAGGAAGAAGTGTGACTGCTCCCTTCTGGCCCGGTCAGTTTCTCTTGAATCCAAGCAGCTGTGGGGCATGAATTAATGTGAAACCTGAAAGTGTCCCTGGGGTTCGAAGGCGCAGGGCATCCAGAGGCTGTGCGCACCACGTGGTCCAGTGGCTTGTCTCCTCAGGGCCCAGGCTGAAAGGACCCCACCCAGGAAGCCCTCCAGACTGGTGCTCACCACTGTCCCCTCCCAGAGATGTGCTCCTGTGCTACTGGGCACATGGCAGAGGAGAGAAAGCCCTGCTCCTTTTTGTACCTCTCACAAAGAGTCACACTGTAAATAAAATACCGTGGGGCCAGTGTTCTACATTTAGCCTTTCTGGTTTTCCTTCTTTGTCTGTATGGGCAAAATGAACTGCAGAGTCAAAGGGCAACTCCTAATAAACTGCTCTCACTTAGCTAACGTGATTGGTCACTCATGCTGACTATATTTTCTGGAAAATTCTCAACTCTGAATTTTTCAGAGCATGGGTAGAAGGCTTCAAAGAGAATATTTTTTGCAACCCCTAAACCAAATAATTAAACATGACAAATACTCAGTGGATGCCTCTTATTCTCAGAGTCCCAGGCTGAGCCCTGTGGGGATATTATGAAACTTCTCCACGACCTCCCTGTGTGGAGGACAGACAGACACATCCGAACTCCAAAGCCAGGTTACTGGGCCAAGGCACCAAAAAGTTCAAACGCAAGACTGTGGGGAACAAGGAAGGGAGACACTGGTCTTGTGATTTGCTAGACTGTACTTTGTCCATGTGGGTCCAGCGTCTTGCACTTGCTCTGCTTGGCCTGCTCACGTGAGTGCTGCCCGGAGAGCAGAGTAGCTGGTTCGGAGGATAAGAACAATCCGGGAAGAAAAAACTACTTCAGCCAAGGCTTGCAAGATGTGGGGGGCTGGGTAGCAGAGATGAACCTAGAAAGGAGGTAGAAGTTCAGTTTCGCAGTTTGGACAAGGGAGGTGTTTGCATATTAAAACCTGCTGTCCAAATAGGCTTCGGAAGAGCTAATAATGGTGACAACTTTCAGAATGCAATCTACAAAAATGTTAGCTGGATCTTCCTGAGTCTTCTTTTTTCACTCTCTCATGGCAGGGAGCACAGCACTCCACATGCCTCGAGTGGCTTGGAAGCACGAAGAGGTGAAGTCAGGCACTGTTTTTTGGAACCACCAAAGTGGCAGTCACTGGAGTCAGTTCGTGGAAGAAAGAAAATGTTCCCATGTATGTGTTTCATGACGGATCCAAAGATGGCAGGGTTGGGAGCCAATGGATGAGATTCAAATGTAATCTCTGCAACTTTCTGCTCAGTGACCTGTGGCAAGACAGTTTTCATGGCTGAGTCTTGACTTTGTCATTTATAACGCAGGGAAAAAAAAAATCACTGCAGCCTCATCTGGCTGTCATGAGGATGAAAGGGAATAATAAGATGCTACTTGGCACAGAAGAGAAGGTGTGCGGTAAACACGCACTCCCCTTCCCTCCTGCCTGAAACCCGTCTTCATGCCACATGCAATTAAAAGTTTACGATGTTCTAAAACTGATTTTCCAATTTAGGGGCAGCAAATTGTAAGTCGCTGCTATTTTCCTGAAATGGCTTTCCTTAGATTGGAGGGTGTTGGATTTCTTTTCAATTGCATTAAATTCTATTTACTGCATTTCTCATAAGATACCAGCATGTCTGGAAAGAATCTAAAATGGTTGATTCCGACTACGAACACTACCTATGGGAGTAATACACCTGAGACCTCTGTCCACGGACTTCGGAGACCTCAGCTAGCAAATGTGTCCAACACCTGTGAGTGGAAAACCACTGTGCTCCCCCATTCTGCCAATCATGGCCTTGCAGCATCTTCCACAGACACCCAAACTGAGCACATTGTGGCTAAACTGTGATGAGGCACAAAGATTCTCACAAAGACATGGTGACTAGAGTTAGAATCCTAGAAAATTCCAAAGGGGAATCACACACAGCACATCATCGCTGGCTCTCCTTCAGCCCATGTGAAAGGCTGGGGCTGTACCCGCCCAAAGGAAGGCACACTCAGAAACTCCTGAAGAAGTGTTCTGTTTTTCTTAATGCAAAGTGCAAAAATTGCATGCACTGGCGGCCAAGGGTAACAGAGATCTTCCATGCTCTGGCCTCAGTCTGTGTGAGGAGAGATGGGTTGAGTCTTCACACTGCATTGGACAGTCAGAAACATCTGCCTCACTGATAGTTCTACCTGAGAAATAGCAAGTGTGACTTTAACATCCATGCAGCTCTCCACAAAAACACAGCTGCTTACAGCTGAGCAGGAAAAAGCTGGCAGTTTGACCTTTAAAACTGGTATTTAAACATCCACCTAAACCTCCACATGCACTTGCAGGCCTCCATCTCCCAGAGGCTAAGGACATCTTTGCAGCAGAGGGCGAAGAAGCAGCATGACTGTGTCCACGCTCTTCTCACGGACAGCTCTCTGCTAATAATGGGACAACAGGCATCCTGCCCAGGATGGTGAAACTCCCCAAAACACAGAGACTCCTCAGATCACCACAGTGGTGCTGTTCTCAGGATGTACAAGTGTCTCACCAAAACTCCCCAACAAAAAAAGTGCTAAGGGAGCTTGTCCCACATTTACTGATGACAGTGGATCACTCTCTTCATTACAGGCCATGGCAGGTTTGGGTCCACGTCCAATCGCCCGTTCATACAGCATTCCCAGCTACAGCCAGCACAGACAGCATGGGGAGTGGGTGCTCACCATATTGGCAGCACGCTCTTCCTGGCCTTCCGGACAAAATGGGTGCAGCTCAAAGTAACGAGCTTTCCTCAGAGTTCTGGGGGACACAAAGAGGCCATCAGAGGTTTGACTTTAGAATGAGGCTGCTCTTTGCTGTCCCTATCATCCAAGCCCACTTTGTCTTGAAGCAACAACTAGAATCTCTAAGTTGCTGGTTTGCTCCAAAGCCACACAGGCAGATTGGGCCTTCCTCCAGAGCATCTGGAGAAACAGATGAGAGGAGGTATGAGAGGTGCTGAGGGCTCACCGAGGGCCCTCAACCCACACACTGATGGGCTAGCCTGGTCTCCAGGCCAGGCTTCCCTGTCTCCTCCAGGGGGGATGTTATGGCTTATGTCTAGACCTCGCCCCAAAGCTTCACGTGCTCATAGTGGGGGGGTGGGGGGGTAACTGGATTATGGGCATTTATAACTAAATGTGTCAAGAAGTGGGGCCTGACTGAAAGAGGAGGCTCACTGGGGACGTGACCTGGAAGAGTATATCTGCTTCCCTGGCTCTCCCTTCTCTCTCTGCTTCCTTCCTGCCATGCCACGAGCAGTTCTCCTCTGTCCCTCTACCATGCCGATTCTTCTTTGAAGCCCACCACCCTGAACTGAAATGTGAGCCAAATTGCTGCGTTGGAATCACGACAGTTGGAGATCTTTAAGAAACACTGACACCTGGCTTCCACCTCCTGCCATTCTACTTTCATTGCCCTGGGTGTCAAGATTTTAAACGTTCCCCATCTAGGTAATTCTAATGTGCGGGAAAGTTCGGGAACCATTGGCCTAGATGTTCAACATAATGTTTGTTTTCTAGGATTGGCCACATAATTTGTAAGGCCCTATAAGAAATGAAAATGAAAACGCTGGACCCCATATTCAGAATATTTTAGAATTTCAAGATGGCGACAGCAGAGCACTGAACCAAGCTCTGGGGAATTCTATGCGAGACCGCAGGGGTGACACATCCAGAGCCCAGTTCTCTTTTTCTTACTTCCTCTCGTTTCTAATGGAGTAATGCCTCATATGAAATCATAAAGGAAAAGAAATCATGCAATGAGCAAGGGAACTAGAAATAAGGTGATCCAAGGTAGGCCCAGTGGCGTTAACTGCTAGCTGGGTGTGGCAACTTTTCCTCAAAGAGCCTGGGACCTCTGTGGGAGAGGGTGGCGAGGCTCCGGTGCTGGGAACCAAGAGGCCTCTCCAAGCCTGAGTGAGTGTAGAACTCATTGCTACACTTGCACCCAGACCAACTCCCACCCAGACACACATGGGAACACAGGACACGGCTCTGCTACAGGGCAGGGATTCACTGCAGAAAAAGTGTTACAAGTCGGGGACAGTTTCAAGTCTCACAGGAAAGGTGGTGCAGCTATGAAAATTCATTTTGCATCAAGGAAGAATGGACTTGCTTGGGCTAGGTGCCAGGTGGAAACAATGGCCTACAAGGCCAATCTGTTAGGCAACCAGCCAGTACCAGCCAGCCGTGGGGTGGCCTCACCAACAGGGAGGTTCAGGCGGGGCTGATGCTTGTTCCTCCTCTCTGGCCTAGTTAGTGGGGCCCCAGGACTCCTGTAGAGGTCCTCGAGGCTACTTTGCTAGGACAGGGAGGAGTTTGGTGGGAAGCCGGGAGAGAAGGAAAGGAAGGCTGTGGGGACCTAGGAGCGCCCCTTAGGAAAGCAGCTAGGATCCTGGGGCTGCGGCCTCTCTCGCCTGAGCAGCAGTGATTTAGGGAAGGGGTCCTGAAGCAACAAATCGCAGGCCCCGTAAAAGCATTGGAAATAGGATAATCTTGCACACAATTTACATCTGTCTCATCCCCGCCCCGTCTGCTCTTGGTCCTCAGGGAAGTTCACACAAAGGGCTCAGTGACTTTGGTTCTGTAAACAGAGAGCATCTGTTCCTGGGCTCAGCCCGCAGTGTGAATTGACCCTAGGATGTCAGCTGCAGAGTTAGGAGAAGCCATTTGCGAAGAATTGATTTAAAAATAATATCAGGGAAAATTAAAAATTTGGGGATTCGTCCTACTTTCAAAATGAAAAGAGTAAAGTGCTTGGCTCTGAGGAAACTCTGTGGACATTTTATCTGCCATTGGGGCCTTCACCTTTCCCTCCGTGGGATTCTGCCTTCAAGGGGGCAGCTTTTACCTCTCATCTTGACCTCTTTGAGATTGAATCAAACTTTTATTCATTCCTCACCCTAGCCCCACACCGTGCTCAGCTAGCTCTGGAGGGCCGTTAGCCCCTCTGAGGGTCAGTCCTGGCCTTCGTAAAGTGGAGAAAACAAGGGGGTTTTATGTGAATTAAGAGAGCTGACGTACCTACCGCAGTGTTCCTGGCAGCTCATGTAAGACTCAAGTGTTAGCTCTTGAGGTATCGACATGAATCACCCTCAGACAGTCTGAGGCCAGGACTCTTACCTTTCCCACTTAAAAATGAGGAAGCTGACTTGAGAGGTTAAATACGTGAAGTCAGTTAGTAGAACTGACTAAATTCACACTGTGGGCTAAATTCCAAGCCCAAATTCCAGGTCTGTCTGAGCTTTGGAAGCCCCCATCACTAGCATGGTGGGCCCAGCCATGGTTTATACCCGGGCTGCCCCACTTTGCTCCAAGGTGGAGTGTGATGACATGAAGAACTGCAGGGTCTAAGGCCAGGCAGGAAGAGGAAGATGGAAGAGAGAAGAGGACAGAAACACCTCAAGTGGATCATCTATCTTATCGGAAAACTAAATCAAAACGAAACAAGGATGACCCCCTCCTCTGATGAAGGCCAAGATGATAAGATGGCGGAGGGTGCAGCCAGTCCTACCAGGCAGCCCCGGATGGGCGCCATCCCCAGGTCAGAGGCAGGTGGCAGCCAGCTGGCATAGTCTCTCTGGCACCCACAGGGGCGGGCTCCACCTGGGGCACAAAGGCCTGAAGAAGAAGGAGCAGCCTTTATACTGGGCTCCCTGGCCTGGCGCACTCCGGGGTAAAGGAAAGCCACTTCCAACTGGGTGCACAGCACTCTGCTCGTGGCTGGCAGCCGGGATGGTGGCCACTGGCAAGGGGCAGGGCCCAGCACAGTGGCTTTAAGAATGATGGAGTGGCCTGTAATTGTTTGTACTCTGAAACCCGGGAAGTGTTGGCAACAAAATGATACTGGAGAGGCTGCTGGCAGCAGACTGACAGGCTGGAGTGGAAGCTTCCAGCCACCTAAACAGTTAAGTGGCCGGTTTGCCAAGGCCACTGAGCAAAGTGTTACCTCACCACGGGGCAGATTAAAATATGCATTTTCTCCTAATTGAGCATAGTGCAATCAGCTGGTGGTCCTGTCACAAGTGCAGGAATGAATTGTCACAGCATGAAACACACTACTCTACAGAGCATCTATTATATGAGGGAAAAAAGCCACATAAACTTCCTTCTGTTGGAATTCAACTAATTTGTTGTCCGACAGGCTGGGATATGGCAGCCTGGAGGAGACTCTGCAAAGTGGTCCTTCATCATCCCAGGTTTTTAGACCGGCAGTGCATGATCCCACCATAGCACCTTGTACCTGTTTATAGAAAGCACATGGCAAGCTCCCGTGTATAAACTGGTTAACCTCTGTTTTTGTAAATATGTTTGATGCTCAGTGTGCTTGTAGAGCAAAGGTATATAAAGCACATTCTACTTTTTCCCTCTGCCTTCCATCATAAAATTAAGTGTGTTCTTAGAAGAAAACAGAAAATCCCATGACAGAAAAGTGGACCCTACTCAACTCTGTGGGGTACCAGTAGACAGAGCCATGAAGCGCAGGACAATGGTAAAAAGGCTTTCTCTCTTCCCTAGTGCCTCCTCTGGGCTTGAACACTTCCAGAACATTCTCACTCAAGGCCCCACCTGCTGGCAGGTGGCATTAGTTTTGAGGTGGACCTCGTGCTAAGTTGACAATAATGATTTGGGACACATGGAACCCCTGTTTGTTTTTAATTTCATAGTCCTTGGAACTTTTAAACACATCTGTGATTCTTTTTGTGTGTTTCCTTTTGTCTTAATTATTTATCATTTCAGACATTTATAAGATACTTCACCATTTTAATTCCCCTGAATTTCTCTCTTGACCAAAGCTTCCATTTGAACTCATTTCTTCTATGCAATAAGAGAGTCACTGTGGTCCAACACTGCACTCCTGATGAGAGCAGACATTCATAACCAACTAAAATCCTCAAGTCTTTCGACATGAAGCAATGTGATTGCATCTGTATGGTTGACTCTGTGTACCTCAATGCAGAACATGGCGTTTATTCTTACTGGTTTCCCCATCAAAATTTCAGCTGTGCTTCATCATGTTGATGATGTCTCAAACTCCAATTGTGTTATCTACAAAGCAGCTATTTCTCCCAGATGTGAATGGACTGTGTCTATGAATTCGATAACCATTTCTTCTTTGTGCTCAACTAAATCACCACAAAAAAGATTCAATAGGACTGAGCACAGGGCCCCATACAACCTTTAGAAGCCACTTCTGCGTCTGTCAGAATTCTCCTGAGTTACCCAGTCAGCCACCGACCTGAGTCCTTGGTGACAGGAATCAGTACAAATACTAGTTACAAATACTAGTGGAATAAATTCAAAGGAGGAGATGTATTTTCTATTTTTTCATTATGAGGATAGGCATAATTTCTGTAAGACTTAAGCAAGACTATAGGTAACCATCTAAAAAACAGTGTGTCTAGGATCCTAATGAATACAGGACTTGTGAAATGTAGCCCATTTATAGAGATTCAAATACATCTTTCACTGAAGACACAATTGACTATAATGACTTCATTGGTTTTAAGAAATGATTAGGGATAAAAATAGAAGACTAATTAGCCTTAGTTAATGCATTTGCTTATTATTCTTCTTGGCTGGTAAAATTAGCTTATGCTCTAGCTTTGGTAGCAACATACATGACTTTAAAGTTGGAGTAGATAGAACTTTCTCATCCACTCAGGGTGCTCAGAAATGGCCACCAGCAGCTGACCTGGATTTTGCTGCCCTCCAGTTGTGATGAGCTGGATGCCAGTTGCTGGCAGTCTGGGGACTCCAGCAGCCTGGCAGCCTCTCTTCTCCTTGTTTGCCCAGCAGGACTTGGCTCAGGGTGCTGCGATACCACAGGGTCTTATTGCCCTGCCCACTGGGACCCTAGTACTAAAGTTACTTGATCTCCGATATTTCACCTTTGCACAGCCTTGTGGTGTATTTAAGTGGCAGTAAATACCATGTTAGTACTTGGAGAGTGACCGTAATAACAATAATAATAATAGCTAAATTTATTGGGTGCTTACAATGCACAAACGCATTACCTCATGTCATCCTTGTAAGATGCCTGGAATGGAGATTCTATTATTAGTCCCTTTGTGAATAGGGAAACTAAAGCCTTGGAAGGGATCACTTGCCCAAATCAAGATGAAGCCAAGCTGCTTAATGCCAGATGCCTGCTCACTGATGCTCCTTGCTTTCTCATTTGGCACTGGACGTGGTTTGGTTAAATTTAATTCCACAGTAAGGTCTGTGCTCCCACTGCATGTTAGGCACTGTGTTACATGTTGTAGACACTTGGAGTCAAAGGCAAGATTCCTACCTGTGTGGACCTTAGTCCCTGGGACTCAAATCCTGAGACTCGAGTGTACTGTGGTAACAACCTCAAAACCTCAATGATTTAAAACAGCAAAAGTGTATTTTATTTATTGTTATTTTCCCTCCAGTCCTGGAGGTTGAACCCACAGCCTTCACACTGAGCTATATTCCCAACCCATTTTTTATTTTTTATTTTGAGGCGGGGTCTCTACATTGCCCAGGCTTGCCTCAAGCTTGCCATATTCCTGCCTCAGCCCCCCAGAGTGCTGGGCTTGTAGGTGTGGGCCACCATGCCCAACTAAGTTTATTTCTCATTTGTGCCGCATTTCATTGCAGGTCATGTGGGGGCTCTGTTCACCACTGTCACCCAAGACCCAGGCTGACAAGATAGCCCCCACCTCAAACACTGAAAGTCTCTGAGGAGAAAGGAAGTCAGAGATACGGCAGTTTCAGTCCACCACTCTTGTGTTCATCCCAGAAGGGCCACAGATCATTTTCACTCCCATGAGTTGTCCTGAAAAGTCCACATGCCCTCCTGCCCCGGAGGGTCCTGGAGGTGTAACCTAGCTACGGTGACCATTGCATGGACTATCCAAGACTAAGACACGCACATCAATCACTGCTGGATAAAGTGGAATGGGGTGCCCCCTCAGCTGTTCCCCAGGACTGAATGGGCTAGCCAGGGATGGTGGCATACACTTGTAATCCCAGCATTCTGGGAGGCTGAGGCAGGAGGATCACAAGTTTGAGCCCAGTATGGAGAATTTAACAACTTATCAAGACCTTGTTTTGAAATTTTAAAAAAAATTTTTTTTTTTTTGTTTTTTGTAAAAAGGGCTAGGGATGTAGCTCAGGGTGAAGGCCCTGGGTTTGATCTCCAATATAGAAATATTTTTATAAAGGGTTAAATGAATAGAAAATCATTTCCTTTAGTAGGATCACGGAAGGCTTCAAAGATGGCTGCATTCTGAGAGATGCATGAGGTTGCAGAAGGCAGCGCCTGGGATGCAGGTTGGGATGAGAGCCCAAGCCGAGAAAGCAAGTGCCACCCAAGCAGTCTGGAGCAGAGTTCGCGTGGCGGCAGACAGACACGAGACGGCCAGACTGAGGGCCCTCGGAGAGACCTGTTCTCAGCTGGGGCCCACAGGAGGCCTCGGAGGAGAGAGCCAGCACTGAGACGAAAGCTGCGCTTCAGCGAGTTTCTGACAGCAGTGTGGACAGCAGCTTGGCGTGGTGGCTGCAGGGGACAGAGGCTGCTGCATGGCTTTGGGTAGGAGAGGAGGGGGCCCCTGGGGCTGTCAGTGAGGATGGTGAATAGCAGAGCAGGGTGAGGCAGTGTGAAATAAACCCCTCGGGACCCTACAGCGAGAGATGCTATCAGGTGAGAAAATCAAATGTAATTGGGCATGTGGGTAAAGCAAAGAGAACAATTCCAAGCACGCCAGAGGTTTTTGGATGACATCACGGGTACTTTCCAAGAATGATATCTAAAGCCAGGCCAAGCTGAGTTTTATCTGGCCCTGGTCCCATAAATATTTCACTTGGGCAAGAACTTTCTGTTAAACCTAGCAAATATTTTCTCCTCCCAGGAACAGTTGAGTTAATTATCTATTTATTTACTAAGTGTGCCGTTGAGTAAGTGTGCTACAGTTAGACGTTGATACAGACCATGGAAAATTCTTCAATGACCTTGACTTTCTTAGAGTAGGTGTCTGAAGCTGATGTGAAAATGTTTCTTGTCTTTCTTGTACTTAGAAGCATACACAGTTTATAAAAAGCATTGCTAGAGATTTTAAGGAGCTATAGTGTGCTGGCAAGTTCATTCTGTATGCATGAAGAGAATTCAATTCAGGGAAGCTGCAATAGGTTGTAGTGTTTTGCAGAGTCAGGACCGTGTTGCACACTGATCACTATCATGAAGTCCAAGGTCTAATTAACCCTCTTTCAAGGGAGCTAAAATCAAAATCCACCAGAGTGAGGTCATTTTAACTGGAATGCAACGAGCACACATGGGAGGAGAGCTGTAAGTGCTGCACCTTGTCTGCCTTGCCCAGCAGGGGTGTCTGTAAAAGTTTAAAATCTGCTTTCAGTCAATATAAAGCTTTTGTTTTACAATGAGTCATATGCATCAATAAACATGTTTTAATGCTTTTATATTGTTTGTCTTATTAGTAGATCAGAAATTCCAGAGAGTATAGTAAACAGGAGAATGCAAAGCCTGGAGTTATGAGTCAGCTTCACTTGGGAATTTTTTTTTTTTGCATATTTTGGATACATATGTTGCTTTTGTTCCTAAGGAATGGGTTCCTGGGATGTGAGACACAAATGCCACATAAGCTCGGGCTGCTCAGGGTGAAGCCCACGAGCCCACAGCACAGCAAGCCTGGAGCCCATGTGAGATGCTGAGTGGTGGGCTGCATGCAGACCTGCAGAGGCAGACTGCATTTGAACAGCCTCCTTGAGTGTTGTGAGTGCACACGGGTGTCTAAGAAACACTGATATGAGGGGCCCAAATGGGGTGAACACTAAGGAGAGTCAAGTGACAACAAGCCAGAGCCTGATCAACCTCAGCAGAGCTTCTGGGTGTCTCTAAGTCCTGAGCTCTCACCATCTCATACCATTTACTGCTTTGCTCTCTTTCCATCTGGAATTTCTTTGACAAAGTTGTCACTGTTAGATACTTTTTTTTTTCCTATGGATCAGGAAGATACAATTCTTCCCAGAAGCATTCTAACCTCTGAGCTGGATCCTCAGCCCCAGAAGACTGATTTAATTGTTTCATGTATACGTATTTTGTTTCCTTAGTTCCCTTGCAGGCTCTTTGAAATCAAGGCCCCTTCAGTCTTTCTAGACTGGTATTCTAGACCATTCTAGTATTCCACTAAGAACCTTGCTGGTTTAAAGTGGTCAGATATTATCCAGCCTGCCCAGCATTGCTCGGCCTTTTAAAATTAATGTCTCATTTTGGAAAATGTAAAAATTCCATCTGTTATTCCTCAGTGGAAAAGCAAAAAATCAGTAGTATTTACAGTATGCTATCCTGCATGTAAGAGAAAAGGGGCTATAAGAAAATACTCAGGGGGTTGGGGATTTAGCTCAAGTGGTAGAGCACTTGCCTAGCAAGTGCAAGGCCCTGAGTTTGATCCCCAGCAACCCCCTCCCCCCAAAAGAAAGAAAATACTCAGGAATCTGCCCTCTCTTATAAAGTTCCTGGAAAGATAAGCGAGGAACTAAAGGTGTTGGTTATCTACACCTGGGCAGAAAGGGTGGAGAGAAGAGAGGAAGAGGAGAGGGAGGAAGAGGAGAGGGAGAGGGCCTTGCTCTGAGTATAGTTTTAGAGCTATACTTAGAGCTCTTAGGGCACAGTGATTCTTCCCCCGAAATAACAAATAATTCAGAGCAACCAGGATGTGGCAGGGAACCCTAAGTGGGATACACACATTAAGAAGTGAATCTCTCTTGCAAATGAATAAGGTAACTATGTTAAAGGGACAGAAGAGAAAAGATTCTAATCAACTGAGGAACTCAGGATCATGACTAGATACTGTAAAGATAAAGAATCATGCATAGCTGGACCTGGTGGTACTCACCTATAATCCAAGCTACTTGGGAGGCTGAGGCAGGAGGATTACAAATTTGAGGCTAGCCTGAGCAACTTAGTGAAACCCTGACTTAAAATAAAAATTTGAGAAGGAAAGCTGGGAATGTAGCTTAGTGACAGAGTACTTGCCTAGCATAGGCCCATCCCCCAATGCCACAAAAAGAAAGACGGGGAGGAAGAGGAGGAAAATTGTGCATTAATGGTGTGATCCAGTCCGTAAAAGTGTTTTTCTTGGGCTAGGAGTTCTGAAACCACTGTATGTATAGAATTGAACAAATATGTAAATCTACTGTAGATCCTGACAGCTGGGGTTTTCGCTATTGAAGAAAGATGTCACAAATAAGTAACCAGTATAAAATGATCCCTGTGGTATGAGTTTAGAATCACAACTATCAGTATAAAGTCATAGGAAGAGTGTGGGTTGCATACATACATGCCCTAAGTACTACAGATTCTCATTTGCATGGTTTCCACAACCAAGACTGGGGTTGAGTCTCTTGGCTATTATAAAAAATGATGCTATGAACATGAGATATCCTGCTTTTACGTTTACAAATTCTTCATTAAATTGTCAGATTCTCACAATAACCCTGAGAAATAGGTATTGTTAATACTTTCTTGTTTTTCAGATGAGGACACAGAAGCTTAAAGTTTCGCGATTACTATGAGGCAGAGCAGGGTTTTGAAAGCAGGTTTTCCACATAGCAGTCTTGGAATTTCAGGTGAAAGACAGGAGATCACATGTGTCTCTTCTTTCACTTGGTTTTGGTAAGCAAAGGAACACTGCCTACGAGGCTCCTCTTCATTGGGTAATGGAGGGAGGTGGCACCCTCTGTTTTCAAAATCATCTGAAACATTTTAGGGGGCCAGAGTGAACATAGCTTTCCCCCCATAATACAGTGTGACACTCCTAGGCAATGGAGGGGTGCAGCCCCTAAACTCGCAGCGAGGGGAGGGGCTCCAGGTGCCACTTCTGTCCCATTGGACACCCTCTTTGCCTTAGAGACTGGGGATATGATGCCCGCAGGGCCTGGGCTAGGTGGGGCTGTAAAGAGAGAGGAGCAGCCTGAGTTAGGGGATTAGGGAGGACAGCACTGGTTTCAGGGGTCACTGGTCCTCAGATCCATCCCACTGAGCCCTGGCTGTAGGAAAAATCTGTCCCTAGTCCCACTTTAGTGGCTGGCTCCAAAACATTAACCGCCTGTAATTTTGACATGTCAGATATTTAATAAGGAACAAATTAGCACTTGAGTCTTTTTTTCAGAGACAATCCAATTTCTATGCTAGGCACCAACTTCTATATTTCAAAATGCATTTTTGAAGGTTAATTAGAGAAGCAGCAGAGATAGTGTTTTCCAAGAGGGATTTTTCTGGTTCCTTCCAGGTCTATAGATGGCAGAAAAAATAACTTTCAGACACTGTAAATTGAGTATGTGAAGCTGTGAGAATAAACCCATCTCATTAGTCATTTTGTCAATTATAGTATCTAAGGAACAATTTTGTAGCAATAGCATATTTATTTGATGTTGTGAAAGCTACCTGGCCCCACTGTTAGGATGGTATTTGCTCTTAATGCTCCGAGTACCTCTTTAACAAAATGGCACTCCATAAAAATTTAGTGTGTTCCTACTGTAATTAAATGGCCCTAGTCATTTTTGCATTTATGATATAAACTATAATGGCTGTAAAATCCCGCAATTAACTTTCCTTCCGCCAACATTTCATACTTGAGAAATTCTCATTACAAATTTCATTACTGATTCACTTATCTGTAATTTGTCCTATGTAACCTAAAGAATATTAACAAATTTAGAGTCACTTTTGCTCTATTAAAAACGAAATATAAAAGTCTTTCACCTAGCAAGTGGATCATGATATTTCGAAGGGCCCCAAATGGGTCAAGTGTGGTGAGGGCGGGAAGGAATGGAAATCTTCAGATGGAGAGAGTGGAGTGAACAGGAGGAGAATAAGTGGGGTGCTACTGAGCTCCGCCACCTATTCAGCAAGAATACAGCTGACCTGAACCAGTGCCGGAAGAAGGCACACAGCGTGCGTGGAGAAACAAAAGGGAAAGGAGCCGAGGGCAGTAGCCTGGAGCTTCTCGTCACTGCTGCCTCTGTTCTCGTCTCCACTGTTCCTTTCTCTCTGAGAGGTCACGCTTGACTGTAGCCAGCAGACCTGTACCCAGCGCTGCTACCAGTTAGCTTTGCCAGAAAGGCTATCCAAGAAGCCCTGTTGATAGCGTCAAGGGAAGTGGCACGGTGGAATGAAAATTCAGCTGAGAGGGCCTCTGCTGGAGGGATACTCGCCTTCCAAGTTTCTGCCTCCCTGCCTCAGACTGCCTTGTGGGAGAAACTCGGAGACATCTTCTCTGTTCTCTCAAACTCCCTGCCCCACTTCTAAGCCAGAGGCAAACACATCCCCATTAAAACGAAGTGGAGGTTGACCGACCTAGGATCAGCAGCCTCGAGTTCATGTCCTTGTTCTGTCACAACCTGTCTGGGACCCAGGTGCCAGGTAGAGAAAGGAAAGGCTTTTGTTGGAAGGACAGCTGAGACTCTATGTTCGTCAGGAAGAGGCCATTCCCGAGGAGAGAAAGCCCGGAGCTTCTCTTTACACCACAAATGGTTGGTGTGCGGTGCCACGAGCATCCGTAACAATGATCTGCACAGTAGCAGCCTGTGTAAATATTCCCCCCAATAACATCCTATCTCAGCATTTCACTGCCTCCCATTTTGTTCTAATTTGTAATTAACTTTTACAAAATTAAATTGAAGATAGAAAATTACTGTCCCGACATAAATAATCCTGCTGCGGGATGTGGCAGTGTTAACACAATCAACAATACGATTCATAAATGAAAGAAATGTTGTCATACTTATTACTTCTGTGTGCTCCATCTTTTATAGAATATTACAGTGTAAATTGAAATTTTATATGATTTAATAAACCTCAAAAAGATATTATGGCCAAGTAACCACACAACTGTAACAAATTGTGTTCCTCCCTCATTATGGAGCTTTCTCCTCACAGGGGCTCTTGGTCTCATTATCAGAGTGGTGTCTTTGACAACCCAGAGCCCATTAAAAATACCTTGAAGAAAGCACACCCCACAATGGAGCTTCAAAATCTATACCCGGCTGGAATCCTTGAGGATGGCGTTATACAATGAGGAAATGTTTCCTTTCGTCTTTCATCCTAAATATCAGGTAAGAAAAACATGCTCTCTGGACCCATAAGACAACCCCCTCCACCCCGTATTTCTGTGTGACCCAAGCCAAGTTCTGCATCACCATAACAGGCACTGAAGAGAAATAATCCAAACAGTAACAGAGGGAGGGGTTTATTGCCCCTGGAAATCTTTCGCTGCTTTTATAGGGTTACTAGTGTAGATTTAAAGTTTCTTTGTCTTCAGAGCACCAGACCTCCCATTATAGTTGAAGGCCATTTTTCAAGGCTTTCTGGCTCACCCAGGGGTTCATTAGGGCGGCGGAGGAAAGCGCTGCAGATAGATGGACTGGGATGGTACCCTCACCCTCATTCGGCCTTGCACATTGGTGTCTGTACTCCACCCAAGCTCCCTCTAACTCCAATTTGGAACAAACAACTGGGAATGGAAGCACTCTAATCATATGCAGTGGCTCTGGGAGCCCGATGTGATTTCTGTAGCTTCCAGCAATGTGTGAGACACACTTGCACTGAAGAATTTAATGACTTGTTTTACTGCTGCCTGCCATCAATATTTATCTATATTAACTGAAGAAAGGCATTACTTGAAATGGCGTTTCACACCTCTGAGCATTATACAGTAATTCTAAAGTTGTAAGTTGTACCAAGCTCTACAGACAAACACAGAGATACAGTATGAATGGAAAAAAACCAACTCGAAGTTTTGCAACTTGAATTGTCTTGCAGCAATGTAGAAAACCGAAGTCAAGATAATTAGAATTGCCAGCCCTGGGAATGACTGGATACAAGCTAAGGAAACAACTTCCCCAGCTTGGTTTTTCTTGGGTTAACAAGCGCAAGAGCTTTCAAGCATGTGTTCTAGAAAAGAAATCTTAGACAAGGTGGTGAGACAAGGTAGATGCTACTAGGCTTTTTTTCTGCCTAACTGAGAATGTGGGTGAAGCAGACAGTCCTCTCTGGTGGTCAGTTTTCTTGCTCTCTGTTTCCTCCTGCCCTTCTCTCAACACATTTCATCACTTTTCCTGGCTTGTGTCTCTTTACTGCACTTACCTGAAAGAATGTCCTCCTTGCTGCTGGTTTACCCACTTCCCTTCACCTGCCTCCCCCTAGCATGGACAGTCCCTGAGGGCAGAGCCAAGATGGACACCCCAGGCCAGGTCTGTAGAGAGCACATGTATATGGTGGGGTGTAGGGCACTTTCCATTTGTGGAATAAATTATCCCCATGAAAATAACATGACTTCGAAGCACAAGGGCATTTCTAATATCTGTACAGACCACATCATGTTGAACAAACAGCCTTAAGGAAATTGTCTAATCACCTTACCCTTGAATTATAATCAAAGATCAGAGTTTCAACGTTGAAAGAATCTGGGTGATCTGTTGAGCCAACCCTTCACCTTGCAGAAGAAAAAGCTCTCTCTCAGAGTGATCAAGAGACTCACCACCCTGTGGCTGAAGGACCCCTAAAATGCATGCTGCTGGGAGCCTGCTGCCCAGGGCACTTTCTCATACCCTGAACTCTGCCTCCAAACATTAACTCCGCGGCAAAAGATTTTAGAAAGGCTTGACTTTCACATTCTGGGTCGAAATGTTCTTCCTATAATTTTCCCATCTTTGGAAATTATGTTTGTGGGACATCTGGGCAAAAGGATTAGTCCTCAATTCATAATAGATAAGGTTTACATTTTTAATAACGGAATTAGAACTTCAGAGAACTTTATAACTACACCATTAACCCACCACACTTAGATTTTATATTAATCTGAAATTACTCACCCAGTGGCTTCACGCACTTTGGAAGAACTCAGACTTGGACATAGACAGTGAACAGAAGGACACATGTTCAGGAGATGCCCAGTCTTTCCGAAGTTGTCAAATCCTGCTGTTATTTGGTAGAATCTGTGAAACAGGGTTGATGAATTGCATATTTTCCTCTAAAACATGAAATGTAATTAATTTCTTTTGACTTTCAGGCTTGGAACCATTTCTTGAATTAACTAGAAGTGCCCAGGAGTTTGAATTGTAAGGCTGAGATTCACTGAATTAAGAAGCTAAAAGCCATTTGGTAAGACCTTGTGTGTATCAGGCCACATTCAGGTGTGACTTTTAGCAGGACTTACAAAGTGATGTGTAGCCCTTAAGTAAATAAAAGGGGATAGATTTAAAATGTGTCAGGGCAGGAGGAAGCTATCCAGAAAATATTGATACATCTTGCTGTTTGCAAAAAAAGGGAAGGGTACATCTAATGTCCTAGGCATTAGTACTCAGAGTAAATAAAATTGCTAAGGGAAGTTATCTTTGCTCTGAATGCCGCCTGCTTATCAATTGTTCCGAATAAAATGAATAGCAAAAGTA
This sequence comes from Hystrix cristata, assembly GCA_004026905.1. NCBI lineage: Eukaryota > Metazoa > Chordata > Mammalia > Rodentia > Hystricidae > Hystrix > Hystrix cristata. Next base: position 32,798 of record PVJO010005330.1, on the reverse strand, counting down.
AAGTATGATCTATAATAGGCTGTGGAATCTTTGAAAAAAGGAAATATGTAAACCTTTCTTTCAACAGCCGCTCAACATCAAGTCAATATTCCATTTTCTTACTGATTAATACAAAATGAGCATCCAGCTCTTAACATTTTAACTGATGTAGTATCTCAATCTTTTATTTACTCTCTATACTTCCAAAGAAGGATAATTTTATGTCAGCTGATTATCTCATCGATATTCCCTGTATCACGGTCAGTGGAACATGCACAGATGAAAAGCCAGTTTTAGGTATTTCAAAATCAGGCTGGAGAAATGTTTTCTTCATTTTTTCAGGCTAACGAGCAGTGACAGGTATTCAAAGCATCCAACTGTCAACACTGAGACTTCCACTGTCATCGGCATCATAATCTGTTTCTTAGTAACACTTGGTCTGAGCCGCAGTAATAGAATTAATTATACTTCATTTTGCTGCCTTTAACAGTATTGACCAAATTTAAGAACAAATGAGAAGTGCTTATCAAGCTTGAAGAAAATAATCCATCAGTGGCACAATTTAAATTCTCTGCAGTTCTCTTATTAATCAAAGTAACACTTACTATCCTATCTCCACTTCCCATTAACAGTCATTAAGCCCTGCTGCTGATTGAAGCAATTTCTTTAGGGATCTCAACCTCATTTTTAAGAGAACTTCTTCAGTGGAAAACAATATCATAGGAGCGTGATAACTTAAAAGAGAGGAAGAATGTTCTTCAGTCATGTTCTGACCTTTGTATTTTTCAACAGCATAAGTCCAAAAAAGTATACAACAGTGGAATTGGGAACTGTGCCAGAGTGGATGGGCTCCCCTTGCCTCGTCCCTGAAGAAGGCACCAATCCAACAAGCAAGGCACAGACTTGGGTTAAACACTCAGCCAGCCCTTCCGAGCCACCCCATTTTCTTTCACTCCTAGCGCTAAGTGCATCTCACAAACAAGGCCCACATGGCGAGGGGTTCACCAAGAATACTGCATCTTGGCTTATGCTCGTGGGAAGTTACGTGGAGGACAAGGGAGCAAGAGGTCTGCAGCTGGGAGATGGGTTTGAAGTGATGCTCAGCACTGTAACTATTGGGACATGAACAGCTTGTCTAGAAATAATGACCAACTTCTCTGCTTACCTCTCCCAGTTGTGGAGGTGAGCACAAGAGTAAATGTATGTAAAAGTCCTTTGCATTTTTAAACACGAGACAAATGTTAACCATTCAAGACCCAGAAGTCACAGGCAGTGTTTTATTCAGCTCTATCTCCAGGTTCTTCCAATCCCAGTACACAGCGGTGGCCGAGAAGTTTTGCATTAATGCTCTTCAAATGAGAATAAAATAGCCCACAGGATTAAAATGGAGTAATTGTTTTTAAATAAAACACCTGTAATACAAGTGGAGTGGAAGGGGCCACAGACATACAATGTTTGTGGTCTAGAGCAATGCGTAGAAACAAAATATTTCTAGAATCTAGAGAATTTGGAGGGCAATGACTTTGCACCTAAAACAATTTCTGTAACCAGTGTGATTGAGGGAATGGTGATCTTAAGAGGAAAAAGCCCAGAGATGCTGGTTATTGGCAAGGTAAGCATACCAGCTGCTAGTTTGGTCAGACCAGGAAAGATGGTAGAGCCAGAAGAGTTCACACCACAAAGCACCCACGGCCTTCTGTCCCCGGGATCTAATGTCATGCCATTGACTGCATCTTCAGCAGCCAAGCTGCTAACAAACAAGTGACCAAATTGAATGTAAAGCAATCCCATTGTAGGGAGGGGGATGGGCATGGGACTCGGGCTCCAGACTGCCATCTCTGTACCACCAGGTTGTGATGTGGAAATGTTTAATATTCTGGAGTCTCATCTACCCACCTGCATAATCCTTTGGAAATGAGTATTTCCTACTGGTTATTAATTATGATTCACCAGAGTCCCAATTTTTATGCAAGGCAAACACACAACACTGGTTATAAGGTTTCAGGCTGATAAAACACTCGGTATTCATTCTGCTTAATCTTAACAGTGATAAAACAGGCCCAGGCAGGTCTACTGGCTTGCCCAAGGCCATTCAGCAGGGTACTGCTGGCCTCTTTAGTTGGTTCAGAAGCGACTTTACCACTTTGAGTGGCTTCCAGGGTCTGTGTAAAGCTCTTCTCTTTCTGCAGAGGACCCTTGTACCTGCAAAGGAGCCCTGGAGAGTACTCTCAGGAGGACTTCCACACTTTCGTCACCTTCCTATGTCTGTGGTTGAAACATAGAACCCCTCCACTTCTGGTTGGCTCCAAGACAAGGGATTCAGAGATTGGAGAGCTGGGATAGACCCATTATTTTCCTTTAGTAGTCAAAGTCCCAGGAGGGGTCACTCAAGACCTGGGTCAGAATTTGCTGGGCCAGCATAGACATTTCTCAATAGGCTTTTGGCATAAAGACGGCTGTCTAATCAATGAGATGGGACGACCCACATCTTGATAGCCACTGATGTTTCCCACTGCAGACCCTGCCCCACTCTCAAGATGTCAGCAGAGGCCAGGCAAGAGCAGAGTTCAGTTGGGAACAAATTTTCTTTCCTTGAAGAGATGTAGGGCACTGTCCACCACTTAATTTCTGATAAGACATTAAATGTATGTTTCTCATCTCTAGGAAGTGAAATGCTGAGCTGGATTTTTGGATCAATGGAATACCTACTCCTGGTAAAGCACTTAAAAAGGAAAACATCTACAAAACGTCCCATTAGGCTGACAAATTTATAGCACTATGAAAAGTGTGCCAGCAGTTTCAAAGCCGAATAAAGTGTTGAGTTTAAAGAGTATGAATGGATTTGAGTTCAGCAATATTTCATCCACATGAACAAGTTTAGCTATCCCGTCTCTTCCCAATATTTCCCACATTTACTTTTAACTAGGCATATGTATGCCTTGACAGAATATGGACATCATCTTAAAAAATAAGTTGTAAAATGAATGACATTAAATGGACTTTCACAGCATGAAGATGTGGAAATATATTCTCGTCTTGATGTGTGGGGCTGTACAGACATAAATGCCATTAGCATTAATGGTAATTATGTGCGTAAATCCCCCGTGCTCTCAATGAGAATATGTCCCTTAGTTTGCAAGTACAATGACTGGCTCATTTTTGAAACTAGAAACAGCTGAGACTTTCCCCCCCACTCTACTGGGGAGAGAGAGAGAGAGAGAGAGGGTGGCTGGGAGCACAGTGTCTGATCAAAACATGCAGCCAAGCACATTCAAACTCCTTTACTTCAGAAGAGCTGAAGATGTAGGAAAAAGCTCAGTTTACCATCTGACTATCCTGGTAACTTATACTGCACCATTTTTAGTTTCCTGTCACTGGTAGGGGCAGTTGTACTACAAGTGCTATGTTCTTTCATTACGAACTTGTTTTATTAGGGTCTGATAACTATTGAGAATAATATTTTCCAGTCGACCCAGAAAAAGCTGATTAATTACAATGAAAATTTGCAGAAAGTAAGCAAATTAAGCATCCTGTTCATCACAGCCAATGTACCCCAATCTTATTTAGACAGGCAGGCTGATGACAGATCCAAGGAAAAGTTCAAGTCTCTCTTTACCTCTTAAATTAATAAGGCAGTGAGGCTGTGTTTGGTTAGGCTTCACCTGACACAGTAGGAAAACAAAAAGTCCTCTTTGCCCAAAAGTCAGAAAACATTAACACAGAGGGTCGCCTGCCTTATAACTTTACAAACATTTCATCAGGGTAAGATGGAGCAAAGTGACACGTGTAATTAAAATATACTAAAAAAACAAGCCATTGTGGCTTTCAATTACAATGGAACTGAGAAGCAACCATATTATTTCTCCAAACTATTTTCACTTAGCACAGTTCAGATGGAATTATTGCCATGACCTTTTAAAAATGTGAAAGAGTGAATCAATACCCTTTCAGAGCAAGATTGCAGGAGCCGAATTGGCCATGCTGTAATGGTGTGTATTTCTGCATCAGAAGGCAGTTGAAACCTAATTATCGTCAATCACATACAAGGTAGCTCCACATACTGATGCGCCCGTCCAGGCAGGGTGTGTGCAGGTGGGGCGCCCGGAGGGAAGAGCACCTGTGAAAGGGGCGGAGATCTTGGAGCCCTCAGCCGGCAGATTCAGGCTTGCAGGTGAGTTATAGGGACTGTCACTCATTTACAATAACTAACACTGGCCTGTCAGAAACAGCCACCTGTAAATGATGTATGAGTGGCTGGCAGCCTGCCATCCCCCAACAGACCTTGCAGCTAAGAATCACATTTTATTGTCGAGGTCATCGGAATGCTTACTTGGATACATGCCATATATTATTAAAAAATAACAAACAGCCAATCAGCAACATTTCTTAAGGCTCAAGGGTAAAATAGCCAACCTGCTTTTAGAAAATACCAACGAACACCCAAGATTGTTTCAGCAGGTGATTTTTTAAATTGATTCTCTACAGATATAAAAAAGCAACACCATGGAGAGGCCTGAGAGTGGCCATCCCGTGCCAGATAGGAAGCATACGCACGGACATTTGCTTTTCCTAACCTGTTTCAGACATGATGCAGGCAAAAAAATAAAATAAAATAAACCCTAATCAGCAGCAATGACAGTCCCAGCTGCCAGACTCTGTGCCGGTGACTGGTTCCCAGGCTATGAAACCTGTGGAAACCAACTTGCAAGGGAAAGACATAAGAATCTCAGGGAGGAGTCCCTCATTCCATTCCATCATTCTCAAATCTTCCAGAGAATACTGAAACAATTCCATGTGCCGAGGTAAATATTTTTCTTGCTCCATCTTTTTGTACGCCATCAGAAAGCCATATTATGTTTTAAATTTTATTCGATAGCCTAAATATGGGTAGAAGATTTAACATTGTGCTGTTGTATATGAACAGAAGAAATGTAACTGAGTGTTATAGATATTAAGTCACAAAGAAGTGTTTCAACAACCCCCTGAAAAATTTTCAAATATTGTCCCAGATAGTTGGATGTTGAAAATCTCTGACAATCAGTTTTCACAGTCCTGCACCACTAGCTCCTCTTGCTCCAACAGAACTGAAAGATTCGGCGTATTTGTTAGCATTATACAGTAATTGGATAATGTTTTGTTCCATGCTCTTTATGTTCTTAGAATAAAAACATTAAAAACACACTTTAAAAAAAATAGGAATACTTGTTACACATAAGCAATAGTTTTTAATTTAGAAAGAGTCTAATTGAAATTACATTTGTTATGCAGAAACTACCAATAATTATCTTGGCTTTAAATAGGCGAGCACAAAGATTCCCT
>PVJO010005330.1:0-22500 GCA_004026905.1 Hystrix cristata | reverse complement strand
GAAACAGCGCAGCTCCCATTCTCTCCTGTTTTATATATATTTATATATATATTTTTAAAAAACTACAAATAATGAAGCAAAATACAGAATTTCCTTCATAAGGAAAACAACTTCCCTTATGGCCCCAAAATAGCTTGAAAATAAATCTCGCATTAATATCTTAATACACAGCATTAGAAAGACCCCCTCTAATGACTCTAACTAGCTTTTAATACCTAGTGTGTAAATGGCAATCTGTTTTTGACTACGAATAAATTACAGCTGAGTATGAGGGCAGCTCTTGCTTCAGCCTTTTCCTCAAAATCCAAAACAAAAAGGAAAACTCCACAGCATTTGTTTTAGATGAGAGACTTCTTCTCTCAACATCTTTTAAAACAGAGAAACCTCATTTAGAGAGAAATATTTGTATGTATTAAACAGCCTCATACTAGATTAATGGATTAAGATTGCACCCTTGAATAATCCAACTAAATTTAAAATGTCTACATAGCTCTCTTGCTTTCCTTTTTGTGTTCCTATACAAACCTTGAATGCTCTGATATGGTTTTTGTGTTTCCAAACTGGGCTAAAATGGAAATGACGAATTTTTAGCTATCCAAAAAATAGCAGGAAAAAAATAGGTCGTGAACAAAATAATATTTAGGAAAGATGTAAAATGAGAATGACTTTATAGCACGAAATAGATCCAAAGCATATTTGGGGCAATTATACCAATTTTAAAATTTACAAACTGTTTACAAATTAAGATATTAAATGCTAAGCTATGTTTCCAGCCTTAGTATACTTTTCCATTAGAATTAAGTAGTGATCAATATCAAGTATTTATTGCTGTAAATTACAGCACCAGGGGAAGAAAAGATGTCGTGGTTAGAGCACACAATTCTCCTAATCATTTAGAAATAGGAAGAAAAGTTTTAGAAACATACTGATCTTTACTTTAATCACAGTTGCCACAATTCATTGTATTCACACTATTTTCCTTTCCAGAGTATATAAACATGGTAATGAAAGTACATGATGAAAGTGATGGTTTCCCGGTTTAAGTCTCTAAGGTTAAGATGGTGAGAAAAGCTTTCATTTTAGTAAGCAGAAAATAACAGGTACCTAAAATGAGATTTTTTTCCCCAAGTTGATGGAATGATTAATGGTTCCAAGTAATCAAGGAATCAAATCACAGAGCATTAGTTTAAGCAGAAGTGCTAAAAATTAACTCTATACTCAAATGACATTATCAGTTATGTTTGCAGAATTATGTACTGTATAGCACTATAGGGTACAACCACGAGGCTAAAATATGGAATTTTCAGTGACTTTGTGTGATAACAAATACATTTAATAATCTTAAACGCAAACTTACTTTGATATCTATACTTCTAAGTAATTCAAGACATGACAAATGAATTTTAAAAAATCAGATCATGAAAGTCATTATTATTTGAAGGAATATGCTCAATTTTTTAGATATTTTAAATTATTTAAGAGTCCTTTGCATATTTTATTAGCTTTGCCTAAAGTTATAACATTAAAGCATTAAGGTTACATGTAATGAGGCTCTGGTTTGTTCTTATTTCTACTCTATATTTTCACAAACTATGAACAAAGATTAGTGGTATATTAAAAGACCAATTCGATCAAACAAAATTACCTTATTCCCAAACACGCATTTGGAGATGTTTAACTAGCAAGTATGTACACATGAAACAAATATCCATGAATACCCATTTGGAACAAAAGTTCACCAAGGGAGTAAATATGGGGCAAAAAGAACTTGAACAAAATTTTTCCTTAGGATATTTGTTTTAAAAAAAAGTTCTCTGCTAAGTCCAACCAACCACAAACAACGTATACCTAAAGATTATCACTATCAAATTCACGGTTTTAAATACCATGAGAAAAGCTTATTTAGCAAGTGTATGGACAGAAGTAATATCTGTGTATGGAAATCTCCATTAACAGAAATTGGCCATAGCTTGGGAAGCCACTGATTTGATTAAAAAATGCATTTAAAATGATAGGAAAATGACAAGAAAACCCCAAACTCTTCTTGGATGATTTACATAAATTCTCATTGTAAAATAACAACAAATCCAATAACTTACTAACATTATTCTAAGAAGCATTACAGCCAAGCTGAGCGCTCAAAATCCGGCCCCCCGCCACCTTGTTTGCTTTTGGTGTGAAGGAGCCATTATTTTGCTTTGACTATTCCTTCATTTCAGTCCTTACATCAGTCCTTCGGGAATGGCATTTTTTTAAAAAAATTTTTTATTTTTTACCAAGAACATGTATTGGTACATTGTATACATAATGATCACATTCATCATGGTTAATTTGTACCTGTACATGATATATCTTGGTTTCCCCCTTCTTCCCCACTCCTCCCTTCCATTTCCCCACCTTTCTCTATTTAGAGCAGGTTTATTTACATTTTTCCATTTCCCCCCCTTTTTTATTTCTCTTCTTTTCCCTTCCTTCTTTTCCCCCCTCCTCCCTTTCTAGTTCTCCCCCATTTTTAATATTATCTCTCTTTTACATGATATCTATTATACCTTTGTCCTTATTTACACTTCAGCTTTCTCATATCAGAAAAACTATTTGATATGTACTCATGAGTATCTGATTTATTTCATTTAAGAGTATGTTCTCAAGGCACATCCATTTACCTACAAATGACTCTAGTTTATCCTTTTTTATGGCAGAGTAGTAAGGCATGTTTGACAGCCATGGATTTTTCAAGTCCTTTCAAACATAATTTCACATAAGCCTAATTTCAGCCATGTGAAGAAGGGTGAGCAGGTGCCAGGGGCATCCTGCAGGCATGAACACTTAGTCTAGGGCAGAAGTGTATTTGAGAAGAAGGCTGGAGTTTTGGGTCACTCCAGTCCCTGTGGTTTTGTTCTAAGTTTTGGTTTTGGATTTCTTTTTTCTTTTTTTTTTTTTCCCCCTCCTGTCACTCAGCTAAGCACTGTGCTGGTGTGATGGTCCCCCACTGAGGAAGAGTCCTTAGCATTAAAAGGTATAGGGATCACTTTGAGCTCCCAGGATTGGCAGCAACTCTGTAAAAGATGCTCTAGTTACTCACACACAGCTCTCTGCTCCCTTCACACTCAATTTAGTGGCTATGAGCATTTTGGAAATTTTTATAAAATAGTCAATCCTCTCATCTGAAACAATCCTGAAACCTTTCAGCTCCCTTCCCTCTGTGTATTTGTGTGTGTGTGCGCGTGCGTGTGTGACAAAAACAGTCAGATGTAACAAAACCCAAGAACCTTTCCTTTTGTCTTCAGACATTGCTGGTGGCTTAAGGTGATAAGAATTGCACCAAGGTTAATGTAAATAAACCTGTTGCAAACAGGGAAGGGTGGGGGAACGGAAGGGAGGGGAGGGGAGGAGGGGGAAAACCAAGACATATCATGTACAGGTACAAATTAACCATGTTGAATATGATCATTATATATACAATGTACCAATACATGTTCTTGGTAAAAAACAAAGAAACAAACAAACAAAAAGAATTGCACCAAGGTTAAGTTTACCTGATGCTGTGCTTATCCTATGTTAACATCCTGTTTTATTTAGACTGTGAATCTACTTGGAAAAGATCATGTCCAATTCCATGTTTGAAATACCCCTCGCACACTGTTTGCACTTAAATGTAATTATTCAAAATGAAATCATTTAATTAGATAGGAAGAGAAATAGCCAGCCTGGAGATGATAACAAAGAATAAAGCAAATATGCTGACCAACTGAAGCAAAACAACAGACAGATAACCCACAGACACTGGCAAGATAGCTACATTTCAGTTCTTCAGTTTGGGACACAGGTGACAGGATAACCACAGGGTTATATGCCTTGCTTTTGCTGGATTCACAGAAAGCAGAGAACACACAGGTATGATGTACTGGTAACACTGTGAGGCGGGAAGAATTGCAGTGCCTCACGCCCCATGTGATTGAGCTCATTGTGAAAGCCTGAGGAGGAGGAGGAAGAGCGTGGAACCAGGAGATGAAGGTAGGCAGCCACAGAGACACTACAGGCCACGGGGCTTGACCTGGAATAGGAACGTGTAGGGTCCCTGTGGGCATTGGACAGGTATTTTACAACAACCAGATCTACGTGGTGGGCAGCTGGAGATCAGGACAATGCAAAGTCAGTCACTCATCTTTTAGAAGCATGATGCTGTAGGTAGCAGGCATGGAAACATTTCGAAGAACTATTCAGCAGGAAATAGTCCTTGGAATTTGAACATCGATACACCCATTTCTCTAGGGTCGGGACAGCCAATAAATACCCCGGGGTGCACTTTAGGCCATTAGAGGGTTCAGTCTTACCTCCTCCTCTGGGTGAGTTCCAGAGTACAAGTTGGTCCTTCCCTAGCTGTTGATCTTCACTCCCTGCCACACAAGGCTCCAATCACTGAAGTACAAAAAATTTATTAAAGGATTAGTTCAAAAACAGAGCCCTGTACAGGCTACTAGGTGGGTGCCCAAGGAAGAAAACTTCATGCTTAATTAATATCTAGTACTTAACTATCAGACAGGCCAATAAAAATTCTTCTTAAATAAATTTGTATCTCAACAAGTCATGTCAGACATTGCCATCATTTGGTTACAAAATTATAAACATTTTATAATGAAGTTTGTTCACTGATTGCAAAAGGCTGAACAATAATCTTAAAGTGGGAAGAAATCAAATTAAAAAACATTCTGTCAGTTCAAATCTATCAATTAAAGAACACTTCCCAAAACAAGTGTTCTTTGAGGTGGAAGTAGCTAGCTTTACAGCCCCTTTCCAGGCTTCCATGGCTTTGGAGTTTACCTGGATTTAATGTTTGGGAAGGAAGAGAGGGGAAAAGATCATTAGAAAAGAATCCACTTGACCTGCAGTCCTCTCTCGACTCTGCTGCCTGGGTTAACTTTCTATTTTCAGCTGGGCTGAAGTTCCTGGATAGAAGTGCTTCTGCACTGAAGCTTTTCCTCTGGTGTACATTAGCTGCTTTGGATCTGAAATCACATCGTAGGCTGAAGTCAGCTCTCCCAAAGTCCATTCTTGCACTAGTCTTTTCCCATGCTGCAGACCATCTTACAGGACTGATGTCATCATCACCAATCAACAAATAATTGTGGAGTGCCACTTACATGGATAGAATAAAGTATTTGGTTTGCATGCACCACAGTACAGCACAGCATGGTGGTGCCGAATGCAGGGAGGGAGGCTGGGTGTGACACCTGGCTAGGTCACTTTCTACCTGGGACCTTTGGACTAATCACCTTCCCTCAGTTTCCTAAGCAGGAAAACAGGAATAAGTAGTGTAGCTCGCAGGGTTATGGTGGAGATCAAATGAAAAGCATGACAAATCATAAGCCCTCAGTACATGTCAGCTGTTACATTACTGGTTAAATTGTTACCGCAGGCCCAGAACACTAGGTTTCCTCCACAGATGACCCTGGGGGCTGGGAGGGGAGGCCGTTTGTGGGAATCTGCTGATCTGTGGGAACTTTGTCTTCCTCTAAGGTTGCAGTTTGTAAGGGGCATATATTGGTGTCATTAATTTCTTCCTTTGAGAGTACCCGTGCGACACTTTCCTCAAATGAGAGGTAAATTGCCGCTCAAGCTTCGTATGGCACCTGTTTTCACTCTAACAGGAGTGGTATTTTTATATTACAAAGTTGAGGCCAATAAAGAGAAAACAGACAAGCAAGTGCTGCATTATATTGACTCTCTGAGTAATGGATAATAAAAAGGAAAATCATGAAAACAGAGAGGAGTGAAACCTAGGGAAACACCTTCCAATTCCAACAGTAAGAAAGGCACTTAAGAGATGGGCTCTGGGAGTCATTTCTATTTTCACCCCTTTGCACATATTCACAAGCATTCTGGTGCACTCTCCTCTCAGCTCTTTTCCAAACATGACAGACCAAAGCGAATCAGGGCCATGAGAAAGGCTTCTTTGTGCATTTGTCATTCCTTTCATCTTGGGGACATAAAGTGCTCAGGTTAAGATAATCATACAATTCTAAAGAAATAGAGAGTAAAAGTTGGAAGAGGACAAAAACTGAATTATAGCGGGATTTGGCAACAACTATGAAGGTGCCCACTTTCAGAAATTTCCTTTTGATCTACCCAAAGAGTTTTCAAGAATACTTCCAAGAATAAATAAAGAAAATATGGTTCTTTTATACAATGGAGTACTACTCTGCTATAAAGAATGATAAGCTTGAGATATTCCTAGGTAAATGGATGCATTTTGAGACCATACTCTTAAGTGAAATAAATCAGACACACATGTTTAAATACCGCATTGTTTCTCTGCTGTGAGAAAAGGAAAGTGCAAATAAAGACTAAAATGTATTATATTGGGAAAGGGAAGAAAATGTCCAAATGGGAAAGGGAACAAGGGAGGGGGAACGGAACAGAGGACAAGAGAAATAAGAAATGGAAGGAAAAAAATGGAAACAATGCTTTTGTAGATAGGGAGGGCGGAGGGGGTGAGGGGAGGGGAATGGAAAAAATAGAAGCAACAAGATATGTCATATAAGGGTACAAATCCCCTATGGTGAGTGTTATCAGTATGTACATCTAAAATGTACCATTAAAATAAAATTAAAAAAAAAGAAAAAGAATGCTTCCAACAGGCTGGGGAATTTAGCTCAGTGGTTAGAATGCTTGCTTTGCAAGCATAATGTCCAGAGTTTGATCCCCAGCTCAAAAAAAAAAAGAATGCTTCCAAGGTAGAAGACAAGAGCAGAAGCCCCTCTGATAGTTCCCAAGAGATGTTCTGGAAAGTGAAACAAGGTGCCCTTCCCCAAGCTGCCTGGGTCACCAGGGCCCCCTCTTTGAAAGAGTCACAAAGCTGAACACAGTGAAGGAAGAAATGTCTAAGGACTATCTGTCACAACTCAGCTTTCTAATTATACTCTTGTTGTATTACTAACAAATCCAACCTACTTGTTGATGGTGTTATGGGAACTTGCTTCTAAAGACTCAATAAAAGAGACTGAGTTTTTGACTAAAAACATTCTTAAAAAGCAGGTGTGTTAATTGTATTAAAGACATTTTCTCTACCAGTTATAGAAGTCAAAATATTCTTTTTTCTTAAGTCTCAGATCTTGAGCTATCATGGATTGCCACACTAGTTAGTGTCCACATTTATTAGACACTCGGCCTGTGCTTTATACCATGCCAGCACTAAATCATACAGTTTTGTTTAAGTAACAAGAGAACAGAATCTACTAGTAAAACAAGAAAAAGTTCCTCAAACAGAGCATTAATAATACCATTCCATGTTACTCTGATCAGATAATCTAAAAAGTATTCATCTCATCATGGCAAAATGCTGAGCTATCAGGGATTCTGACAGAATTCTTAAAGAAGTCAATGGTAAGGTAGTAGGTGTGTGAAGATGGGTTAAAGTTGAGGCAGTTCAGAAATACCTTGTTTCTAATCCAGAAGACAAACTCTTATGCATCTGAACATAATTTAAATTTGTAGAAAGATACTTGAACACTATATGATTTCTCTGTATTTTTGAATACTCAGGATTTTACTGACGGGTTAGGCCATGTTTAAATATATATCTCTCAATCTCAGGGATGCTACATTTTTCTATGGCTTGGTCATATTTTGATTTCTGATACCTTCTTCTTTACCGTATTGTCTGTTTTTTTTTTAACATTCTCAATATGTTGAACTCAAGAGAAGTGATCGTTATATGGTTGGCTTATAATTCCCTTCAACAATTGAAATACAATCGACTTGCCTGAAATTTGTGATTTTTTTTTTTTTTTTTGTGGTGCCAGGGATCGAACTCAGGGTCTTGTGCTTGCAAGGCAAGGACTCTAATCACTGAGCTAAATCCCCAGCCGACTTGTCTGAAATTTGAAAGAACTTTATTTAGAAATTCTCATAATGCTCAATCAGTCTTGCTGATGAGGTTCAAGCTTTTAAACTACACCCATATTAATGTCAACTTTTTCTAGTGGCTGAATTACAAATCTGAATCTATAATGTGCAACTCATTCCTGTTATTTTTAATATGACCCTAAGATGGTACCAGAATCTATGAAGTGAGTAACAACAGTTTAGAGAATTATAGGAAAAGTAGAAATCAATAGAACCATGAAAAAGTGTTGACTGCAAACATTTTACAAATAACTGAAAGAAAGTGGTATTTATTGTGAAAGGTTATATTCAAAGTGTCTGTATACTGATGGCAAAAACAAAACAAAAAAAAATACATAGATTTCACCTACAGAGGGTTGAAAGTGATTTTTCTATGATCCTGTAATACTTTATGTAATTATCTGTAATTAAATTATGGTAAAAATACTCATCTTAAAATAAGGTACTCAGAACAACTGCTGGACTCAATAATATTCTTTTTCATAAAAGAAAGTGTCATGTGCAGCAAGGTGGCAAAAACAGAACAGAGTGATCTGTGGTTAAGTATAAATCCTATAGCAATGAAAGTCATCTGTATAATCTTTACTTCTTTGAATAAATTCAGATGACATCCCTATTTCATTTCTTCATTCAGTTTGGAGGCCAGATGGCATTAGAATCATTTACTTCACCTTGTTGTGCTTAATTACTACAATCAACACACTATTTTCCAAATTAATCATAACAAAGTAATTTCATTAGTAACACAGCAGGCTGTTGAATTATTAGCATCATAACAGTTTGCAAACAATTAAACTTTATTTGAACCTTAAAAATTTGCAGAGTGGAACATTATTGTAAGATCTAATGGCAATAGAGTACGAATTCAGTACAGAGCAAATAATCAAGCAAAATGCTATATAAAATATGACTTACAATCACCTTTGAAAAAATTAGCTCTCTAACTGTTCATAGAAAAACAAATAAAAGCTCTAAGCAAACATAATGAGAACATAACAATTAGCATATTTTCTAACAAGCCATGTTGTTTAAATTCACATTAATGATATTATTATGATCTTGAAGAGTATGTAATATATTGTCAAGGGTGTAAAGAAAACTTTCTCCCTGATAGTATACAAATGATTTCATCAAATGAATATAAAGTAGTCATAAATCAAAAGTGATGATCATTTTTTCTGTCACTGCAATTTAAAATCTTTTGTTTCCTTTCTTATATCTTCCACCTATACTCAAGTTTAAAAAGAACAAAGGCCAGAGGAGCTCTGGACAGAAGTAACACCTTATTTCTGTATTGTCACCATTCACAGAGAGAATACCTGGTTCCTAAGTATTGGTCATCAGTTGGCAAAGGACTCCCTCTCCTGGAGTAGTTGTAAAGAAGGCAGAAATCTCCCAGATACTTGTACATTCTGGGCAAGCTGGGTGGGGGAGGGGTGCCAAGTGATGCTGTATGCAACGACAAGCTGCTGCCATCTACCGGCCCAGGACCAAAAACTTCACAAATTCAAGGCACAAAACCTGTATCCACAAGTGAGGCAGCAACGTCAAGTGACAACAACTGCTTTTGCTTCTCAGTCACCCAGCTTTGAAAAACAGTCCATTAACTTCATCTCTGTGTGTCTAACTTTTGCCAAGATGGTTTTCATCTATTTCAATAACAATGTATTAGTAAAAGGGATCAACTGCACAAATGTCATTTCTGAAAACCTTAACTTGATGCGTCAATATATACAAACTTGAGTTAATTCAGAATCCCTAAAATTGGGCTTTTTCCCTCTTATATCTGAAACTGAATGACCATGGCATTTCGGGGATAACTGTA
Organism: Hystrix cristata; assembly: GCA_004026905.1. Taxonomy (NCBI): domain Eukaryota; kingdom Metazoa; phylum Chordata; class Mammalia; order Rodentia; family Hystricidae; genus Hystrix; species Hystrix cristata. The sequence goes on along the minus strand of PVJO010005330.1, from coordinate 12,770 downwards.
GAATAAACACTCTAATACTGTCTGTAAACAGTTTTCAGCTTATTTGTATGAATAGAATCTTTACTTTGATAAAGCAAAGATATGAAAAGTTCAACAAATCTAGTGCCTGCTAAGTAACAATTACTATTAGGAGATTATGTCTAGTAACAAGTCAGCAATGCATTTTGATATATATTAAGGCCATACTATTACTTGGTTGGCATTTAAAATACTTCTGATTTCAAATACACATGAAAAGGTGATGATACGCTTCTTCAGATCTCACTCAAGCAGTGCTGAGTATAATTTAGACGTCAGGTTACTGCTATGCCCTTCCTCTCACCTGTTGGTACATGTGGCCACTGTGATTTCTACTCTTTCCTCTGAGCCTTCATTTTCCTTTCAGTGCTCTGAGAAATGCAGGAGAGATTCCAATCTGAAGTTCTGCTGTTACTGTGGGACTTCAATAGCTTAACAATGATAAGAGAGTGCTTGGTTATGTCTTCTTCTTTTGAGAATATTTTGAGATTGTTTACAACATTGTATAATGGTAGAAGGAAGTTTCTTATGAATCTTTTATTTCATTACATTTAAATAGAACTGTGGTAGAAAACATTGACAAATCCTTCGTCAAACCAAGTATCTGTTTCAGTAAAGTGCTTTGCACAGAAATAGTCCTGGTTTGCACTTGTGCTGAAAGTGACAGCACATTGCCATTTGTAATTCTATCAGTTTGTGGTTACATTTAACAGGAAGTAAATTTGCCAATTTGTAAAATTTCTTTCTTGAATTACTACTGTGAGAAAAATACTAAAGTCTATAAAGCTTTAACATACACATATTCTTTAGCACCTACCAAAAACTTGCACAATGCATTCAATTAAAATCCTATGGAATTATATATTACACACTAAAAATAACTGACGTTCAATGATTAAGTGAAATTACAATTCACACTAGAAGTAGCAATGACTATATGGTCCATATAAGATAGTAATGAATTCTTCAGACAATCAAATGGGTAAATAAAAACTGTAATTATTTCTTTGCAAAACAGCAACAGGTATAACTTTACTGCCTGCATCTAATTTACATTAATACCCCTCATTTAATTTCACATCAGAGGACTATTTTAATGAATGACTGTATAAAATAATAGTCAAAGACGAGGGATATCCAACAAAACCAAGAAAGGTTATGAGCTGTCATTCAAGCTTTCACAAGGCTTCTAAATCCAAAGCATTTGCAGACAAGCAAAAGACTCTTCTTTTTCTGCAGGCAGAAAGAGAAAGTTGAGTTTTAATATTTTTCTTCAGTAGAAATGTTGATTTTTCCAGCTTAGAAAAACTTCACACTTTTAGCCCAGGAAAAATGAATGTTTTCTCAACATTTTGTCAACTCAGCTCCTCATAAAGGTCATAATAGTAGTATTTTATTCAAGAGGAGGAAATTTGGGGAAACAGCTGGTTAGTATCAAAGGAATTTTCTATAAATAATCTGTTCATTTTCCAAAGTTAGTTCTGTGAAGATATTTTTAAAATTAAAGATCAAATAAAACAGAACAAGATGTGGGACACTATCTTTGTGTTATCAGAAAACTATAAAGACTTAAAAAGACAAAGACTCGTAAGGAAGACACCAAGAGAACATATGAGCTATAACAAGAATATTGGATTAAAATGTACTTACCCAGGACTCTCAAATATCATACATCTCCATTATGTAGGCTTTAGGCACCAAGCCAATGGCTCCCTTCATTTCTCCTACCCACCAGCCATATCTATTGTATTCCTAATTGAAAACAATATACAATATTAACCTTTAGACTGGTATGAGTACAATGTCATTTATATGCAACTTCTTAGAAATGTTATTTCTTTTTATAAAGTTACAAGAGCTTGAGCTGCGAATGGAAACATTGTCATCTTTTTTGGTTTTGGACACTTTAAAAATGCTGTTAAGCAAAGATTTAAATTAATGTATAACACAAAGCCTGTTTATTACTCCGTAGAATATAGAGGGAGTCAGTCACTCAGGGTAAGAACCTGGAAAATGAAACTGCTTCAAGAAGCCAGTTAGAGACAGACAGAGGGGGGAGAGAGACAGAGAGACACAGAGACAGAGAGAGAGAGAGAGACAGAGACAGAGAACAGGAGGGAAGAGAGAGAAATCTCTCCTCATCTCTATCTCTCTGTGTCTTCTATCACTAGCTCCATCTCATCCCTCTCTCCCTTCTCCCCACCTCCAAGCCTAGGGACATCTTTTATGTATAAGCACCTATGCAAGAATCTATAAAGTCAGGATCCCAAAGATGCTATATTTGCCTTCAAGAAGCTTATTGTTTAATGAAAATATGTTTTTGCAACAAGCTACTTAATTTCTACTTAAACTTATATGACCTAAAATGATATAGAATGTACAGCCTTCTTAAGAAAATCTAATAAACACATAAATTCCAGAATAAGAAAATACTAATACAAAAATTTTTGCTTTTCAAAATAATTCATAAATAGATTCCTTTAGAATAAATCCTTAAGGCATTTATTGTTCCTTTTATTGATCGTAAACCACATTAGATAAAGGACAGGTGGAAAGAATTTAAGCTGGTAGTAGATTTACCCTTGTAGTGGAAGATCAATAGGAAATAAAAGTATCTCAAGTTTTAAAGGCAAAATATTAATCTAGCTGTAAAAAAGAGTGATTGATGAGGCACTTCTACATTTATTTTGCAACATGTGATAAACCCGTGCCTCCTCTTCTTTCCCTTTATCCCCCATTGACAGACACACCACTGCTTTAGGCATCACGAACACTTTTATAACCAGCCTCATATGTCTGCCAGATTGACTAATGTATTTTTATCTCAAATTTATTTATGTTTAGTAAGATACAAACAAAGTAAAATGAATTACAAGTTTCAGGAATAATAACTTCCAAAAGCAATACTCTGCATAAGCACTGTAGGGCCCAAATTTAATTTTTCATATAAGATAAATTTTTAAAATCAATCCCAAAAGTAATTCAGTAGGTTATGATTTTCCAACATCTGAGTCATAGATAAATGTGCATATACATACTGAGTTACATGTGGGGAGGGAAGGCTAATACTAGTACAGACTGCACATCCGTATTGATTAGTATGGTACTGACCATCAGCAAGGAAAATTATGCAACTCTTCAAAATCGTGTGGCAACAATAGCAGGTACGTATTGATACACAGTCTGCCAAGAGAGGGATTATAAGAGAATATCTAGGTGCTTTTTTAAACAGTGGGCAGTGTCAGAATTAGGTTTATTAAAAGAACAAAGTGGAGAGAAAAGAGGGAGAAAAGACTAACCCTGAACTTATTCTAATGAAGGCACAGCTCTGGCTTTTGAGGCAGCAGACTGAAGCTTTTAGGCTGAAAAGTTCACTGATAATGTGAACTAGTGGGCAAAAGTGTCTAAGTAACAGGAATACTCTGAGTCCAGAACTCAGTGATGATGAATGTAAACTATGTAGGACATATTTATCAGAAGAAAATACCAACTTATTGAAAGCTCTCATTAGAAACCATTATATACTAATAGGTACCTAATAAAACTGCCCTTTTCAATTTTTAAGGTAATGAATATAATTAGAGCCTAATGCTTAGCAAAACAAAAGTACTTAACCTTCTATAGACCAAAGGCCCATATATCGTAAGTTGTCAAAAGGATAAAAGGGTAAGTGAGAATGTAAAGGCTCTTACCCAATGCCAGGCTTAGATTTTTCAAATTGATTATTGGAAAATAGTAAAGGAACTAGCCTTCCAATGGTAGATACAGAAAATATTTAGTGTGAGGATACATCACTGACCCAAACCTGCTTCCAGAGAATAGCCCTCAATCTGGGTAACAATGTTTAGATTCAAATCACAAGTCAGAAAGTTCATATGACTTTATAATATTCTACGTTAGTGAATAACCTGTACTGTCAGCTAAGAGTCCAATATTCTCAAAACCTCACACCCAAATTTAAGAACTGATTTCCAACAAATTGCATTGACAAAAGATGGATGACAGGCACAACTGAGAGAATTCACACTTGAGAGAATTCTGGACTATGGTAGACCAATAAGGTTCATTAAGCAGAAAGCACAGTAGGAAAGAGCAGGAAGGAGCTTATTCAGCTGTACACAAATCCCTTAAAAGTAACATTTGAGGAGAAAAAAATGTTATATTAATATCTTAAACGCTTCATTTAATTTAAAACAATTGAAACGGCATGAAATACATACCTCATGAAAGTATTCTAAAACATTACAGATTTAAATCAGAGAAGGTAAAAATAAAAACCAGAATATTTATTACTTTACATTTGTAAAGAATTCCACACAATACTCCTGTGTGGAATTAAGAGATAAGATAAAATATGGAGAAGTAAAAATCTAGGAGGCAAATTTATGGATTTACTCTGCAACCATTAGAGTATGTCGACAGGACTGCAAACACAGGCGCTTTCCTTTTATCATTACCGTCCTCTGGATGAGCCTCCTGAGCAACATGAATCCCAATTAAACCATTTGCAGCCTATAAATTGGAATGAAAATGCTTCTTGGAGTGCCATATTCTAAACTTCAGTCTCAAGATTCAATATTGCGCAAGGTTTCCTTCTGAAGAAGAAATTCAGCCTGTATTTACCTTTCCTCTTTGTTGCCCCAAACAAATGTGATTATGAATATTACTTGCAGTAGGAAAAAAGTGTGATCAATATAATATTTTCTTACAGTCCACGTGTATTGTTCTACAAAGTCACAGGTGAAACAGAATGAATGAATGAATGAACGAATCTCTCAAGCCTTATCCTACTAATAAACAAAAAAATAAAGAGACAAACCATACCAGGCTGCCATCTAAACCTCTGACAGGTTAGGAAGCATCATGTCATCTTTACAGCACCCGAGATCTCAGGTACAAGAAGGTCTGCCATCTGGTATCCTTCATCCCATTCGGCTCTTAACATCAACTGAAATGCTAACATCGGCAAGTGACTGTACTTCAGGAGAACTGATAAAATAATGAAGAGTCCTTTAATCTACAGGAAACCATTCTAGTCAATTTATAAGAAATATTGTATCCCTTTGTAGGACGTGTAATTATTTTCTATTAATCATGTGCTATAAAGCTACATTATGCGGTTATTCTGTTATCACTAGAAAGAGGCCTGCAGTCAGCTTCTGACAATGTTAGGTAATTACTAACACAAAGCTGCTTTCTCCTCCTGCAGTAACGCTATCAAGATCCAGAGGTGTAGTGATGCTTACTGTATAAAAATAGCATCGAAAGAAATTCAATATCTGCAAAATGGATGGCTTCAAGGCAAAATGTAATGTGGCAGTCAAAGAAGCTAAATTTGACCAATAATCCGAGAAAATAATAGCAAGGTGGCATTGAATACTTGCAAGCTAATGCCTGTGTTTTCAATTCTCACACTATTAAAATCATTTTATGTGTTTTACTTGATAGTTAAAATTTTAGGCCCCAGTTAATATTTACTGAGCAATAAATCAGAGTAAGTATGTAATGAGGCAGGAAAAAATGATCGGTTTTTTAGTTTTGATAAAGTGAAACACAGACTTTATCCAACACAATAGTAAGCATATGTCCATATTTACTCATTAACCAAAGTTTCTCTCTCTCCTGGTGTGTAATTTTACACCTAAATAAGGCTCCAATATTTACTTAACTTCTTTTTAGTACCATGATTCTAATATCTCAAGTATGCTAATCCACTTTCTGTGAGCCATATGGTGAAAGAAAGCTGCCTTAACTGAAACCTGAAGCACTTCTGAGGCTTTGTGATGTACTAACCCTTCCAGAAATTCCTGACATGTTTGAAAGCAACAGGTGTTTGAAATGTTAAAAGGCTATGTGTCTTTTTCCCGAACATTTATCTGTGCTTCAAAACATACTTTTGTGGAAATGAAAGCAATTTTATTCACAAAATATGAAATACAGTAAGTTTAAACTGGTTCTCAAGAACCAGTGGACTTTACTATTATTTTCCAGGTATTGACTGTGATAACTATTCATAAACACTGTGGTATAGCAGTGTGAAAACTAGGTAAGCTCTTTAAACACATAAATACTCTCTTAGGGCTACCTCTTAAGCTTCTTCCTTTGTACTGTCTCTATTTGGAAATTACAAAAATCATTCATTTCTCATACAGGCATCTTTTCAAAAGGTTCCTTTGAATACAACAGAAACTTGATAGCCTCAGTGTTTTACTATTACTATCTATACATTAACTTCATGACTCTTAGTTTCCTAACCCATTAAATAAGGAAACTGACATTCGCAATCTCCAGTCCTCCATGATGTCTGATCACTAGTCAAGAACCTGTTTGAATAACTAGTTTCCTGGTGGCTTACAGAAGTCAATCTCACTACTTAATAATTTACTGAGTAGGTCTGACATTGAGTTCCTCTAAAAATTACTATTTTTTTTCTTGCACCATGTACTCCATTTTTAAAGTGAGAGACAAAAGCAAAATAAGAAAGCACAGAGTAAGAATTTTAATTCTCATAACGAATTTTGGTTTATATCCCACAGTCAAGATATATTTAATTCAAATTTCTACAGTCAACAGTTATAATACCATAGAGTGAAAACTGCTCCTCTGACTGATGATTTGTGGTAATGTTAGGCAAGGACAGACCAAGTCATGCATAGAGGATGTGCTAGGTGCTTCATGTATCTCATCTCCCAGGGGTGGACTCTATGACTCTTCTGGGCTTTACCCACTCTGTGTTCCATTTCAGACCTCCGTCACCTCATCCTGGGTGACTGAACTATCATCTCTGCCTCTCTGATATTCCCAGAACTGCCTTCGTTGGTTTACCCTGCTGCACTCACTACAAAGTTCTCTGCTTGGCTTGTTGCCATCCTGCAAGAAACATTCTCCAGTCACTGTGTTGGTGTGCACAGTCCAAGCACAACCCACCCCCCATCCGATCTCTGCTTGTGATGCTCCCTTCCCAGAGAAATCTCCCCTCCTTCTGTAAACCATATAGACTAGGCCCTGACTCGAATCACTCCACTGTTACAAAATTTTCCCTGAATTATCCAGCCCACAGTACGTCTTTCATTTCAAGTTCTTAGAAGACGTAAATTCAGTTCAATTATTTGCAAGCACCGAAGAGGTTAAAACAGAACCCTACAAAGGTAGAAAGACTGCAGCAGGTATAATAGAACATCTGCAGGGTTTTCAACTCCTTCTTTTTCTTAAGATTATCATCTCAAAAGATCCAGCTCTCTTGTTAACTAGGTAGGCAAACTTGGGCAAATCTCAAATTCATTAGGGATGAAATTTCTGTTTATATGTAAATTGCTCACTGAGATTTTTTCAAGAATCCAGTTACATACTTACTATAAATTAGTAAGTCTAATTTGGATCCTCAGCGAATTACCTTTATTATATCTTTTGTTATATTTACTATAAAAATTTTTTGTTGAAGTCATTACCTGCCATTCTTAACACTTCTTAGATAAAGTTTTAGAGGCCAGATAATCAAAGTGGATTCTAAAAATTCATGTGAGAATATATTCTTAAAGTAGCTAGTTCTGGGAAAAACCAAGATCCCTCCTTCATGACTAAAAGGAATTATTAGCTCTCTATTTCTGTCTCCCTTTTTTGGTTTGGCTGCCAAGATGCTCAAGGTCAAAGTTCAGTTGCAGAAACTCCATTGTCTTTTAAGGTCTTTTGGTTTTAAAATTTATTTTCCCCCAGTTATGTTAAGCCTTAACTGCTTCACCTATAAGGCTAGCACTAAAGTTCCCTAATTCTATGATTCTATCGTTCTTCTAAGAAGTCAGGATTGGTCCCTATTTTTTACTGTATTTTGGTAAGTGCATATGAAACACCTGCTATATTGTTAGGTATTGTAAGTACATATTGTTAGGTATTGTAAGAGAGAGAGAAACAGATAATCATATTGAATGCTGAGTGAGAGAATAAATGTGTAAAATGAGAAGCAACTAATTCTGTAGTAAGATCTTGGAAGCTGTACGTAGAAAGTGACACGTGGGCTGAAACTCCAGACAGAATAATGAAAGGAGCAATACACAGCATGTGGAAAGGCCTAGAGAGATAAAACAATGTGTTGTGGTGAGGGAAGAGTAAGTAGTTAAGAGTGTGGCTAACATAAAATGTATGGGGAAGATGCAGAGAAGAGGGATAAGACGAAAGAGGAAAACTAGGGTGGGAAAGTCAGGTTGATTTGGTTTCTATGGTGTTTCTCTGGCTGCCTACTATTCTTAAGGTAAGGAAAGAGAAGTGACATCGAGTGATGGGTGGTCTGCTGGTTCTATGCTCCCCTTTCTATTGCACAGCCATTCTTCTGGATGTCTAACAGACACCAAAACTAAGCACTTAAATATCTGCTGAAAGAATAAACTCCCCCCAAACATGAAGTTTTAGTTCAAACTCTATCTCCTTATGAATCTTTCCTTAATTACTTCAAGATTTACTGATCTCCCTCTCTGAATTTTTCTTAATCAGTAACCTATCTCTACTCTCTAATGCCTAATAATTTCCCTAGAACATCTAGCTTCAAATTCTAAAGGAACAAGGAGGGAGACAACTCAAAAAAGTGAAAGTGTGCTACACACATTTAGGGAGTTTCTGACATTTCAAGTGCAGGTGAGGTGGACAAAACATAAGAAATCATGAACTGTTTGATTTAGAATTTTAAAAAATCAATGCAGTGCTTTCCTTGAAAGTTGTGTTCCATTTCTGGCAAATTCCTGATTGTTGTATGCTGAATTAAACCAAGTAGGCCCTGTAGCCTGGCTCCTTCCCAGAACAGCCCCTTAGGCCCCCTTTGCTCACGCAGACTCTTGGCCATGGCCTTCTGGCTGTTTTTCTACATTTCAGGCTGCTGCAGGGGCTCAGACTCCCACCCCCTTTCCTCATTTTATGTAAGAGAGAACAATTCCTCTTACACAGGATTCCTCTTGTCACTTCTTGTCATAGGATACTTTTGTCACCTAAGGAAACAGGTGACAAGAGGAATCCTATGAGTGAAACTACAGTAGAACATTTTCTGACATGGGGCTGTATCTGTAAGCTGCTTTTTCACGACTAGCAAGAGGCAGGTACTAAACAGGAGGTTGGCTGGCTAATGGTTCCACTGTACCCTCACGCCCAGCATCCAAACCGACTGTATAGACACTAAAAGCCTTCAAATCCAAACAAATGCAATCACAAGAATATTACTCCCCCTTCCCAAAAGGCTGTAAGTATGGTAACACTTGGGAACTAGTTTAATGTCCACAGTACATGTCCTGTAGTGAGATGTCCCAGTTACCCTTTAGCAATTGGGCACACTGTTGTGGCATCCTGGATCATATGGTCACAAATGAAAGGCTAAAATAGCTAAAAAGAAATCTGTCTTTTCCCTCTGCCAGTAGAACTCAGTAAGATGTTTATTTCACTTATTTTCACTGGTTTATAGGGGGAAAAAAGCCATAGTACCTAAATCTGTATATTTTCATAATGAGAAGCAAATAATCAATGATAGTCACTATTTAGCAGTCACTGGAAAAAGTCAATCATGCAGATATAAAAGGAAGTATTGCTTGGAACGCAAACCAATAAATTCTACAAAAGTGCCTTTTATTGTGTACTAGTGATCACTACTTAATCTACATTTCCTATTTTTGACTTAATAAAATATTTCTCAAAATAGCTACAAAGCTAAAGTCATATATGCCTTAGACTAAACATTTTAGAATCCTTAACTTTCTTATTTTTCTTTTAGTATCAGACAAAGTAGCTTGCCTCTTTCCTGCTGAAGTACAGCTCATCTGTTAGTAAATCTCTAAAAATAATTTATTGCTTTAAAAATAAGGATGAGAATGTGGTTAGCTGTACACTGAGTAAAGACTGAAAGGTCAAATACCAGGAGATGTAAATCCGCAATAGAAAGACAGACTATATAAGCAAAGAGGAACACAGCGATATGGAATATGCCTACCACTGTGTGATCTGGCTCCTGCTACTGAAATTGTAAAATTTTCATAAACATGGTTCTAGGAAAATACTATTAACTGCAATATTACATCCATGGCCTAGGGGAAAGAAAACTGGGACACAAAATAGTAAAATAATTTAGCATGATTTAAAATAAACTGATGCCTAAAAAAAAATTTAAAAACTTCTAAAAAATTAAAGATTTTGTACCTCCAATATAACTTTTCCCCATCAAATGAATCTAAAACCCATGTTTCAGAGTTAATTCCCTAACAAGACAGCTGTCATTAGAATCACAAATTACACTTTCATTTGTCCCTGAAAGTGTGCTTTATTTTAGGAGAAAAAAAGATTTCTAAATCTCCACTGAACTATTGGAGCACTTATTTTAATATGATAAAATATAATTTTAATAAATTACTTTAATATAATAAAATTTAATTGATTTTAATTCAATAAAATACTCATTTTAACACAATAAAAAAACAGCAGGAACTCTGTATGACAATAACCACACAGAAAAAGTTACCGGATCTCCTTTTTAGGTAAGCAGTATTTAGATTTATTATTAGTGAGATTCACAGGTTAAAACCAAGAAAATGCTGGACATTGAAGGAGGGGCTGGCTCAGTCAGAGATCCCATGACAGCTGCTAATTGAAAAATGTTAAAAAGGGAAGCGGGAAGGACAGGGTGTCTGCCTGCTCTTCTTTCTTACAATACTCGATTTTCACTGAGAAAAAAATAGAATAATTTCTCAGATTTGTATCACTCTCAAAAGATCCCTAAAATAAATCATGTCCAGGCTGAACACAGCTGACACTCCATCAAGTATTCCTTGTAAAACAGAAAGAGCGGGTAGAATTTTAAAATAAATCTATACTTTCATAGTGATTTTTTAAATGAAGAGAAACTAATCCCCAAACTACTTAAATGTTTTTTTCTGCCACTAATTTACAAAATTAAAACGCTCTTCATTTATTACTCTTAAGTTCTCTAAATGTTCATTTATAACAATGTGTCTTTTATTAAACTATTTTGTGTTGCTTTTAAGAGTATTTTTTAGAATTGACCAACTTATAGAAGGTAAGTAAAATCAGTGATAATTTAATATTTCAACTTAAAATCAGTTCATTACTAAGAGTAAGTTAGAATTCTTTAAAATCTTTTCAATGATTTTATTTATTAGAAAAGTCACAGCGTTTTCTTTACTAAGTACACATTTTCTATGTCTTCACAAATATGTTGATTCCTCAAAATGTCTTCTTTCTTATGTATATAATTTCTACAATTAACTCAAAATGATGAACAAAATTTTTCATGATTAATGCTAGTACTTTATTGACATGAGATAGGAAAGTAATAACCCATAGCTAGATTTAAAGTTGAATTAATGACATCATTTCGATTGTGTACATTAGCTGCAATTACTTGCACCACTCACTCTGAGCCACTAGATGGTGTAAAAAAATAAATTAAAATGGTGAAATTTCATCCCACCTCCATGAAATCTAAATATAACTCCAAGAAAGATTGAATAAATTCCTGGACATATAACAATGCTACGAATTTCTATACTATTTGTACTTAAAAAAAAAAAAAAAACTATCAGTACATAACACTGGCTCTATCTTGACTTAAAAACAAGCCCATTATGAACAATTTTTAAACTCTTTTACTAAAGGCCTTGAGTTTGTTTTTGTTTGTTTTTTGGGATAGGATCTTGTTATGTAGTTCAGGCTGGCCTTGAATTCACTATGTAGCCCAGGCTGGTCTTGAACTCATGGCAATTCTCCTGCCTCAGCATCCTGAGTGCTGGGATTACAGGTGCACACCACCATGCCTGGTGAGTTCTTATAATACCAGGCATTCAAAAACAGCTATTCACGAACTAAATGAATTTATAGTATTAACTTCTGGACTACGTTTGCTAAAGTTTTGATAAAACTAGAAAGGCATGTCAATATAAGCTTATTAGAGGTCCGCAAGAGATTTTTATCTGAATTTGTCCAAAGCAAGTTGGGGAAATAAGGATCTTCACAAACATATACTTAACTCCAAAGCAACCAGACTACCAACATCCAGGGTACCCAGACATGGCTCGGAGGTTCACATCCCATCAGAGATGGCGCAATGCCCTTCTTTTCACCCTTGGCAACCCTCACTAAGTTGATGCTGCCATGTCAACAGCTGACCAGTTGTGCATTCAGTCATGCAACCAGTGGTGATATGTGCCGCCTGATGAGGTCTTCTTTTTTGTTTCTTTCTTGGCTTTTCTTTCAAAACCTAAAATAGGTCCACGCTAAAATACCTATCTCTAATGAAATAACGATGGTGGTGAAACGTCTGATAGTAGAAGTACCATATTTTTGTTCCACTCTCTCCCAAATAACTTTTAAAGATCCTGGATGGCAGTAAATGCTTCCTGTGAGCTGGACCATCTCCAACTTTCGTTCTATGATCAGGCTTCGCAAATAAAAGGACAAGCTCCACAAAACAGGTTTGGAAGAAGAGGAACTTCTACCCCTAGAATGCTAGAACCTTAATGTACACCTGTGATTATACTTTCAGTTTCATGTGGACAGAAAATTATTTTCTCAAGCAAAAGTGGAAGACAAGTTCAGGGAAGTGTGCTTGCTTATGCTGGGGGTGGGTGCTCTACCCAGGCTTTCAGTGACAAAGACAACCTGGTATATAAAGCAGGTTTTCGCCTACCTGGGCTTTATAAGCTTCATATTTGCAAAAGCAGTAGGAAGAGTGTATAGCAATCACCCCTAGAGGCTGAAATTTCAAGTGG
>PVJO010005329.1:23041-99829 GCA_004026905.1 Hystrix cristata | reverse complement strand
CCTTAATGTGCATCACTTTCACACTGTCAAAAAGTTGCAGAATTGTTAAGTAGAACCAGCATTAAGTCAGGGACTGTCTTGTTCAACAGTGGCAAAATGCGAGTCATAGCTACTTACAAGTTAATATAGCTCAGTAATCTAATGTTTAATAAAACAGTGAGTCTCAGAAAATAATAGTTTAGTACCATTGTTTTTTTGGGTTTTTTTCATTTTTTATTTTTTTATTTTTATTTTTTTTTAATTTTTTTATTATTTTTACCAAGAACATGTATTGGTACATTGTATACATAATGTTCATAATCAACATGGTTATTTTGTACCTGTACATGATACATCTTGGTTTTCCCCCCTCTTCCCCCCTTCCCCTCCCCTCCCTTCCATCACCCACCCCTCCCTATTTGCAACAAGTGTAGCTACACTTTACCATTTTTTCCCCTTTCATCTTACTTTTCTTTTAACCTTCTTCTTTATCTCCCTTTTCCCTATCTATTTCTCTCTTTTGAATACTATCTCTCTTTTTTCTTTTTTAAACAAAATATCTATTCTACCCCACCTAAATGCCCAACAACTGATGAATGGCTAAAAAAGATGTGGTTTTTCTACACAATGGAGTACTACACCGCCATAAAAAGGATAAACTAGAGTCATTTGTATATAAATGGATGTTCCTGGAGAACAAACTATTAAGTGAAATAAATCAGACACTTATTAGTACACATCAAATTGTTTCTCTGATATGAGAAACCGTTAAGTACCATTGTTGTACTGTTGTTTCATTGTTTCAGCAAAACCAAGTATGTAAGAATTCACACATATGATGTTAAATAAATTTTAGGGTCACAGGAATAATCAATACAACTAATAGGGCCAGATACAGGCTGAGCCACTGGTGTTAATAATATGTTATTGCCTGATTATTGCTTTCTTGTGTATGTGTTCCAGGTGTTCCTGCAATATCAACTTTTATGATAATTCTGAAGAAACGAATTAGTAATAAGAAATAGCTTTCACACATATAAACAGTCATCAATTCAAAGATGTAATATAGGAAGAGAACTTCCTAGATAAAATTCTAGGAGTAAATATCAAAGCAAGTGTGAAAAATCCGTGCAAAGACAACTTTGAAAGGTTAATGAGACCCACAAAAGGAAATGTGACCAAATGAAAAGACGTAACTTGTTAGATAAATTTACTCTCAATTCTTCTTACATCTGTAAACTTTACATTTTGTAAAAATTCTAAAACTTATACAATTTATATAAACTGAGAATTTTTGGCAAATCCTGATCTTTTCTTTAAGGAAAATAATAAAAGTCTAGGCACAAAAGCTAATATTGACTACAAATAAGCACATAAATTACAAATATTAAAAAGCTTGCAAATTCCATAAACATCACCAACTTCAAAAATTAAGATAATAATGCTTTTACTAATCAACTTCTTGATACACCTCTGTTACATTCTTCCCTATAGTCCTTGACAACATACATACTTTTATAGTATTTTCAATGGGTAAAGTTGAAAGATAATTTAGCCTTGATAGATTTGTGTGTGTGTGCATTTTAGAAGAAGTTCAGCTTTGCAATTCGTTATTGGTAATGTCATGTACAATTTTGAGATTGCTCTCACACTGGCTGAAACTACTGCCATCAAATTGCCTTTCTGTATGAACAGCAAGACTATATAGATTATTTCAAGCTTTCTTAGGCTGGGGCAGTCATAAGTACGGTACTCGTTAAATTGAGGATACTTGTTAACTGGTTTGTCATTGATGTCTTCAAAATAGTGGAAATACTGAGTTTTATTTTATGTAAGCCAGTGTTTTATAAAAATTTAGCAAAGTTTAATATCTTCCCCAGGTGTTCATATGACTCAATTTTCAATAATTACATTACCAAATTAAAAAAGAAAGAAAATGAAGAATTCCTTGAAATGGCAAAGAGGAAGGCAAAAAAAGTCAGTAATTCAAAGGAAAATCAAATCTCAAGTCTCAATCATAGAGAAATGACATAGACAAATTTAGAAACAACTTACAGGCCTAAACATTAACTTGGAAAACCTGATAAAGATTAGTGTTCCCATACTTTGAATTTCACAAATTATTTTTGTTCCCTCTTTTTTAAGATTTTAAAGACTTTAAACCAAGGATGTTATAGTAGATAAAAGAATCTTCACATTAAATTAATGTCATAAGTTTGAATTTGGTTTTATAGATTCAATTGTATTTAACATGTGAATTTTGGTTTTATAAGTACTTAAAAACTTTATACCAGTGATGGTGAACCTTTTAGAGCTTTTGATGAGCATGATACTCTATTACATAGAGACCCAAAAAATTCCACCGAACGACCTCTAGATTTAATAATTAAATTCAGTCACATAGCTGGATACAAAGTCAACACCCAAAAGTCAATAGCATTCCTACATACAAATAACAAACTGGCTGAGAAAGAAATAACAGAATATATACCTTTCACAATTGCATCAAAAAAAACTGAAAAACTTAGGAATCTATCTAACAAAGGAAGTAAAAGATCTTAACATCGAAAACTACAGTACTCTACAAAAGGAAATGGAAAGGGATTTCAGACAATAGAAAAATATGCCATGTTCCTGGGTAGGAAGAACCAACATAGTGAAAATGGCCATACTTCCTAAATTGCTATACAGATTTAATGCAATTCTAATCAAAATACCATTAACATCCTCCACAGAGAATTAGAAAGGACAATCATGAATTTCATCTGGAACCAGAAGAGACCAAGAATAGCAAAAACAATCTTAAGCAACAGAGGCAAGGCAGGGGGCGTCACAATCTCCAATCTGAAACTATACTATAAAGCTACTGTGATAAAAACAGCATGGTACTGGCAAAAAGACAGACCTGAAGATCAATGGAACCGATTAGAAGATGCAGAAACAACTCCAAACACACTCAAATGCCTCACACCAAAGGAGACAAACACAAAGGAGCCAAACACCCTTACTGGAAGAAAGACAGCCTCTTTAACAAATGGTGCTGGAAAAACTGGCTTGCCACATGCCGAAAACTAAGACTAGATACATGTCTCTCACCATGTACTAAACTAAAATCGAAGTGGGTCAAAGATCTAAACATTAAAACAGAAACACTAAATCTACTGGAGAGTAAAACAGGAAGAACTCTCAAAGACATAGGGGTAGGGAAGAAAATTATGAACAGAACCCAGACTGCACTGGAAATAATACAAAGAATCAGTGCTTGGGACCACCTCCTATCAAAAGGCTTTTGCATAGCAAAAAAAAAAAAAAACCCAAGGACTGGGAAAAAATTTTTGCCAGCTGTCCCTCAGACAAAGGTCTAACATCTAGAATACACAACTCAAAAAAATCAAACCTCCCAAATTTAAAGACCCAATCCAAATATGGGCATCTGAAATAAACATTTCTCAGACGAAGAAATAAAAATGGCAAATAAATACACAAAAAAGTGTTCAACATCACTAGTCATTCGAGAGATGCAAATCAAAACAGCATCAAGATTCCATCTCACTCCAGAAAGAACAGCAATTATCAAAAACTCAACCAATGACAAATGCTGGCAGGACTGTGGGGAAAAAGGAACCCTCCTCCACTGTTGGTGGGAATGTAGATTGGTCCAGCCACTGTGGAAATCACTGTGGAGATTCCTCAAAAAACTACAACTAGAGGTCCCATTTGATCCAGCTATTCCTCTACTGGGTATCTTCCCAGAAGAATTAAAATCATACCACAGCAACATATACACAACCATGTTCATAGCTACACAATTTGTAATAGCTAAGTCTTGGAATCAACCTAAATGCCCAACAACTAATGAATGGCTAAAGAAGATGTGGTTTTTCTACACAATGGAGTACTACTCTGCGATAAAAAAGGATAAACTACAGACATTTGTAGGTAAATGGATGTACCTTAAGAACATACTCTTAAGTGAAATAAATCAGACCCTCATGAGTACACATCAAATTGTTTCTCTGATATGAGAAATCATAAGAGTAAATAAGGAAAAAGAGGTGTAATAGTTATTATATAAAAGGAAGATAATATTTAAAAGAGAGGAGAACTAGAAAGGGAGAAGGGAAAAAGAAGGAAGGGAAAAAGGAAAGAAAGAGGAAAAAGAAAAAATGGAAAAATATAAATAAACCTGCTCTAAATAGGGGAGGGGGGAGCAAAATAGAGGGGTGGGGAAGAGAGGGGAAAACCAAGGTACATCATGTACAGGTACAAAATAACCATGATGAATGTGATCATTATGTATACAATGTACCAAAAGATGTTCTTGGCAAAAAAATAAATAAATAAACAAACAGCCCACTGCAGCACACCTGCCATAGGTCTACAACCACTGCTCTATGCATAACAAGTTAATATTTGTATATTGTATGAAAGTGATTTAAAACAAAAAAAAGTTATAGGAAAGGCTACCACTACCATTTTTCATAAAAGAGAATATTTTATAACTAAAAATTTAAGACATAATACAGGCCCATAATAAACAATAGTTTTATGAACTGAACACACTTTATAATGAATTGACTTTTTTCCCCAGTATTTCTCATGTATCCAAAAATGAATGCAAATTTCATTTTTGAGCACTGGCTCACAGAATAATGTAAGGCTGTCACACCAGGAATGTATTGAGGATATTTTACAACTGCCTAGAATGGTGTAGAAGGGGTACTAACCATTCACGACAGGTGCCACACATAGTACAGATATCAAGTGTAAACAATCATCTGAAACCTGAGGAGTATCACAGATATATCCCAGCCTGTGTATAATTGTGGTGCAAAAGAAATATGAAAAAATTAAACATATACAATTATAGAAGTAAGATATGAACCTAAAGCAATTTTCCTGAATTGATAACAAGCATGCATTGTAGGGTTTAAAAGAGATTGAATAGGTATTCCATCATCAGCATCAAAAGAATATGATTATCAATATGTTACTTAATTTCTCAGATTACAAATTCAAAGAACTTCAAGTATATGCAACTGGAGTGAGAGGAGACCTAACATTCAAAAATGGGAATAAAAAATCTGGAAAATAATTATAGAGCACTTATGGGATATTTTTGTTTATCATACATCAATTATCTTTCTTAGCTGCTGTTATCTTTGAAGAAGAAGAAAACATTCCCAAAACCACAATAACAGAAAATTCCCTGTCTCTGGTGAATACTATGATGACTAATTGTGCTGGTTTTACAGAAAAGTGTATACTGAAAAGATAAGTGACCAACATTTTAACACACATGAAGAGGCTAACAAGAGACAATTACGAAGCAGAAAACGTACTTCAATAACTGTATCATTTCAGATAGGGTTTTAAAGATTACACTGAGAAATTACAGGGAAGATCAGATGCAGGTGGGTAGTAAAGGAAAAAGGGCCAAACAGTAAAATGAAATAAAATGAAATTTTAGTTCTCTAGACAGGGATGCAAGGATTTTAAAAACTGTTATTTATAAACAAGCATCAAGATTGAATGGAAGTAGTTAGGTATTGAGTTTAGATATTCTAAAAGTTGGCTGGTACCCTTGTAAACGGTTAAAGAAATAATTATTTTTTTTAATGGTCACATTCATCACATTTATTTTGTACCTGTACATGATGCATCTTGGTTCCCCCCTTCCCCACCCCGTTCCCTCCCTCCCTATTTACAGCAGGTTTATTCATAATTTTTCATATTTTCCCCTTCCCTTTTCTTTCCTTTGTTGCCTTTCTGCTTTTGTATGCAAATGGATGTTCCTTGAGAACATACTTTTAAGTGAAATAAATCAGACACTCGTGAGTACACATCGAATTGTTTCTCTGATATGAGAAACCATAACTGTAAATAAGGTCAAAGAGGTGTAATAGATATTATATAAAAGGAAGATAATATACAAAGGAGAGGAGTACTAGAAAGAGAGAAGGGGGAAAAGCATGAAGAAATAATTATGCATTTTTCTTTGAACAATCTCAGTTCTAGGATTTACCCTGAAGATAAATATCTACAAATATGATACAACACATGCACACGGTTACTTGTTGCAAAGTGATTTATAATAGTAAAATTTATTCAAGTGTGGGACAACACAAATCCTGTCAGTATGATGAACGTTATCACTATGCATATCTAAATGTACTATTAAAAAAAATTTTAAAAAATCCTGTCAATAGGGCCATGGTTAAATAAACTACATTCACTTAATGAAATGCTATGTAGCCATAAAAATAATCACGAAGAGTTCTATAAATTGATATGAAGTGATTTCCACTTTAATTTCTACAGTTAAGTGGGAAGAGACAATTAAAGAGTACATATAAAGAATGCTTCTTTTATTTGTAAGACAAAGTAGTTAACTTCTGCTGTGCAAATTTGAGAAAGTGTGAACATATATCAGCAATGAAGAGGAAATAAAAATAATGCTCGCTTTTGCAAAAAACAAAACTAAGGAGGATGTCAGAAACTTAAGACAATGACTACCAAATTCTGTGTTTGCTTCCTATGGTTACTCAAAGCATGTAGGAGCAGGACAGAGAGAGTAGGGTTTGAGACAATAATCTGAGTATACCTTTATTTGACTATACCTTTCCTCAAAGTTTACCTTTATCTAGATGTACATTTTCCTATAATGATTTTGGTTTTTGTTTACTTATTTGTTTATAGTGGGGATTGAACCCTGGCCCTTTGCACTGAGCTAAATCCCCAGCACACTTTTTAAATTTTGAAACACATCTTGCTAAGT
Organism: Hystrix cristata; assembly: GCA_004026905.1. Classification (NCBI taxonomy): domain Eukaryota; kingdom Metazoa; phylum Chordata; class Mammalia; order Rodentia; family Hystricidae; genus Hystrix; species Hystrix cristata. The sequence goes on along the minus strand of PVJO010005329.1, from coordinate 93,072 downwards.
TGCTAAATTGCCCAGGTGGGCTCAAACTTGCAGTCTTCCTCCTTCAGCCTCCCAAAGTACAAGTATCCACTACTATGTCTGGCTTAGTTATAATTTTTGAATAATGAAAATATCTCATATATTCAAAACATAGAGTTAAATAACAAACAGTTAAAAAGAAAACAACTAAAATTGAATATGCAGAACAGAAATAAGCCTAAATACATTAAATTGATGGTATGAAAAAGTGGAATTATTTCAAAATTTTTGAGTATAAAAATGTGACATCTTTAGTTGCATCTATTCTGAGAATAAAAATGAACTGCAATGCAATCTTGAACAATTTATTATAATTTATTGTTGGGTATTACAATATTCTGAAATGGTTTTATGTGTATTGCAAAATAAGGCAAAAAGTAGGTGCTAAGATTTTCACTGTAAGAAAAAATAGACAAAATATGATGTAAAGGAATACAATAAAATGCCTAAGATGGGAAATCTTAATTAGAAATATTAGTATGAATTATTAAATGTCCATATATAATATTTTTCTATCTCTGACCAGTAAATATACTGAGGAACAATACTACCCCAGATAGCAATGAACTAATATGCAAGTTCTTTTGTCCATTATGGAGAACAAAGGCTCTTTGCATAAACGGATGATTCCAAGTATGGTACAGAAAAAAAGCATAAGGTGAATCAGTAATATCAGTAATACAAGAAAATAAAAAGGTTCTCAATGATTAATGGAATCACGCCAAATGTTACATAACTAAGCCAACTAGAGAAACCTTTTTCATCCATTCATTTATTCATTCAACCAACCTATGTTCAGCACCTCACTGGCGCCAGGCGCTGAGGGAAATGTTGTGTACACACTCGTAACTGAAGCCATGCCACTTCCCCAAAGTTTTATGGTCTTTGGAGACAGGAAGCATGCAAACCTGACTAGGAAGCCAAGAGAAAGTTTCTGGGAGGGGAAGAGGTAACACTGAAATTGGACTTGAATGATAACAGAAGAGTTCACAGAGTTGACAAGTCCATGCTAGAAAGAGGGAACCTCTTGATTTAAGAAGGATCATATATAAGAAAAACAAATACATACAGTCTGGCATATCTATAATTCACACAACCTGTTGAGGAAAGGCAGGAATTGAGTATGGAAAAATGTTCAAGGCAAAGATTTTAATGGTTTTTATATGTCAAAACAATGAGTCTGCAATTTTTCCTATAAATAATGAAGATACCGCAGGGATTTTTTAGAAATGAAAGATAACATTAGGTTCAGCTAATATTCTTTAATTTCTTTGAAAGATAGCCTAAGACAATCTGGGTCTGAATTAAGTCTATTACTGATCTCCATTCTTCTGAGGTTGAGGTTTATTCATTTTACTGGTAATTTATCAAATACATACACACATTACTTGGCAATTGCTACCTTGATAAAGACTCTCTCCTTGACCAAACTTTAGTCAAGAGCCTCTGAGTTCTCTCCTTGACAAAGCCTCAAGTTTGGATGCCATCCTTTTTGGGCCTGGGTAACACAGTCTTAGCAAGTATCCCATTAATTCAGTGTTGAGAGGTCCATATCCTTCATAGGTGGTCAATCTCAATATCTGATCAAATTCCTCACCGCCTACTCTTAATATCTGATTATGCTGACCAACCTTCAGCAAGAATTCTAACTCATTTTAGCAAGAATTCTCCTACTCTTGATTTCTCCTCAGTAATTTTCCATCCACTAACCCCTTCATTCTGTTCATTGGTTATAAATTCCTAACTGTCTTTGTTGTATTTGGAATTGAGCCCAGCTCAATAGAGAAATTGATTTCTCTATTCCCCTACTGCAATAGTTCCTGAATAAAATCTATTTTTACAGCTTTACTACCTTCCAGTTCTGTTTCACTTTGACAGTTTACATGTAAGACTTCACTTGTTTACTTTTAAAAGAGACAAACACCACTTTATTTTGAACAAGACCACTGCCGTTGTCAGTTACTTTGGGATTTATAGAAATGGTTAATCTATTTTAAAACTTTTCCTACTGTAGAAATGGTAAGGAGATTTGGGAATGAGAGAGAGACAGGAGAGAAGGAACCAAGATGTGCTATGTATATGTACTCATACCTAATAATGAATAGATTCATTATGTATTACAAATATATACTAAAATGTTTTTTAAAGTTTTTCTTTTGCAAGCATAGAGGTAAATATATAAGTAGACAAGAATATCCACAGTCTGAATCAAGACTTTTATAATAATCATGAAACTGAAGTTCAGAGAAGACACTATCTGGTTTAATAATCTAAGCTACAAATAATAATAATCTGAACTAAGGCAGGAAAACTGTATATAGTAGAAATTGAGATGAAAATGATAGGTTTGAGAGTTATTAACAAAGAGAACTGACAATGTTTAATATCAGAGATAAAATACAGGAAAACAATAGGATAATTTCCATAGTTTTACTAGCTTTCATTGATGGGTAATAATGGTGTTAAGAACGAAGCTGAGAATATAAACGCCAAGCACATGTTACGGTTTGGGATATGTTGAGTTTAAAATATCTATGAGTGGGGGCTGGGGATTTAGCTCAGTGATTAGAGTGCTTGCCTTGTAAGCACAAGGGCCTGAGTTCGATCCCCAGCACCACCAAAAAAAAAAAAAAAAACCTATGAGTGATTAATGTAAAAATCGCAGGTTAACATACCTAAACACTTAAACTCAAGAAACATGTCAAGGCTAAAAAGTTTTAGGAGTTCATGGATTATTATGGAGTGAGGGTGAATGAGATCATTCAAATTAAATGTTTAGAATACAAATAAATCTAAAAACAGGATGTTGGTTAATAACAAAACACACAGCCACATAGAGAAACAGGAACTGGCAAAAAAGTAACAGAGGTATGAGAAAGAAAATGGTTTGGGGAAGACAGAGCATCTCAGGGTAGAAAGACTGACTGACGGAAAGTACAACTATGAAAAGACTGAAATGGGTTATTGAATTTGGTCATTTGATGGTGGTTTGATAAGTTAACAATAGTTAATTTAGTGGGCTACTATAGTAATTCATATCATAAATGGGAGATGAAGTGGAAATGGAAAGAAAGATTATTCTTTTATGAATTTAGTTACGAAGGGGTAGAACAGAATAAAATATCAGCTACACAAAGAAATGTTAGTCTAGGGAAAATATTGACTTTAAGATGAAAAATAACTGAGCATGATTAAAAACTGTGGAAAAGTTTCAATATATTAACAATAAAATAACAAGTAACAATATATCAGTGAAGACAATTAGAGAAACAAAGAATATTTGAAGTTCAGAGTCCAAATGGAGGGTTTATCCTTGAGCTTAAAAGAGAAAAACATACGATGCTTGTTACAATAATAAGGTAGACTTTACTCAGGAATACCACAATAGCTATGGTAACTACTATGATGGGATTTTGTAGTAGGAGAGAGAGATTGACTCAACTCCAAATAAAACAAGAAAAGTGGGAATACATAGTCAAGGTGCAGGGATGTGGGGACGGGTGGAGAGGAAAGTACTAAAAGAAAACATCAGGGGAAGGGAAAATCTGGCTAATCCCACCTCACAGGATTCTTGCTGAAGGCAGGCCAGGATGAACAGACAGCACCTGGAAGACGGTGAGGGATGAGGAACCCCGCCAGATATCCATGGTTATTAGATATGCGTGATGGGGATAATATCTAAACCAGCTTGACAGGATTCTTGCTAAAATCTGGCAATGCAACAACATGGAAGTCCAAAAGCCAAGATCCACTTTGGAAGAAGACTTAAAGGAATCTGACTAAAAGTTTGGTCAAAGAGAGATTCTGCCCCTTCTTCCCTCGCCTTGGGCAGAAAGAATGATGGGGGAGGACAGATAATTAACCATGACCTCCAAAGCCTGAAAGTACCTCTACCTCCTGCCTTACAACCCCCAAATCTCGCTTCCCACAATCATCCTCTCACCATGATCCGACCTTCCAGCTAGTCCTCCAACACACCACACCCCTTTTGTCTGAGAAATGTCCCTGCCTGGGATGCACAGGTCATCCTCCACCATACCCACCCTGGCCCCATCTCAGTTTATCACTTAGTTTCAAAAACTGATAGCAATTACACAGGCAGAAATTGCCGTGAGATCTAGAAGAAACGTAAAAGATGTCCAACCTAAAGAAAACAGAATTCGTTTTTACAAATTGCTGTGAATTTGAATCAGCCAGCCCCTCCCCCAATAAGATACTAATCATATGGAAGTGTAAAGCAGGAACATTTCCCAGTAACAAATGCCCTCCCTTGGAGAAGCACTGCACAGACTGTCTTTTGAAAAGCTCTATTTACTGACCTGAAAAACTAAATATGTCAATAGGAATTTCTTTGGAACATTTCTTTTAAAATATATTTCCTTAATAAGAAATAACAAGTTTTAGGGTAGAAAACTCACTTAAGAATTAGAAGAAGCTGAATATGGTGGGTCACACCTGTAACCCCAGTACCCTGGAAGGCTGAGGCAGGAGGATCACAAGTCCGAGCTCGGCCTGAGGAACTTAGCAACTTAGTGAGAACTTGTCTCAAAAAACAAAAACTTTAAATGGGTTCAATGCCCAGAACCAAAAGAAGAAGTGTGTGTGGAGGGAAGGACAAGTCTGTGCTGAACCGCAGACTTAGGAGACAAAGTAGAATTCTCAGGGCAAATTAGTCTAAAAGACCACCTGTAGACTGGGAGAAGAGGCACAGAAAAAAACTTTTCTAGCTGAGAATCAAGTCAGAAAAAAAGCTGGCACCTATGTTCCCGCAGCAGGTAAAGAATGTATGTATGTATGTATGCATTTACTTAGAGACTGGGTCTTGCTATGTAATTCAGGATGGCCTCAAACTCAAGGCAGTCCATCTGCCTCAGTCTCCGGAGTGCTGGGATTACAGGTATGTGCCACCATGCCCAGCAGATAAAGTTCTTTTAATCTCAAAGGATCTTTCCTTAAGTATTTTTCTAATTAATTTTTTGATTCACTATTATTAACTAAAGCCTGTAATTTCTTCACATTTCCAGAATTTTTATATAACATCCTTTTCTTTTCCAAGAACACATCTGAGAGACCACATCAGATTTATTTGCCAGGTACCCTTAGGCTCCTCTTGACTATGACCATTTCTCAGGCTTTGCTTGTTTTTGATGACCCTTGACAGTTTTGAAAAGCACCAACCAGGTATTCTGTGGGATGTTCCTCAATTAGGATTTACCCAGTGTTTTTCTAATGGTTCAACTGAGGTTATGGATTTCTGAGAGGAAGATACAAAGGTAAGGCAGCATTCCTATCACACCATTTCAAACCAAATTTTTTCGCTCACTGATGATCCCTTGGCTGCAGTAGTGTTTGGCATGTTTCTCTACTGTAAAGTTCCTTATTATTTTTCCCTTTTCCATACTATGTTCTCAGGTAGGAAGGCACTAGGTGAAGCCCACACTTGAGGCAGGTAGTTATGTCCCAGCTCCTTAAAGGCAGAGAAACTACACACTTGTCAATTATTTGTAAATCTTGCCCATGGGAAGTTTGGCTCTCCTTCAAAATTTAATGACTTATTTATATTAGTATGAACTCGTATTTTATATTTTGGCTTATAGCTGAACACTATTTTGCGGCTCAGATTGTTCCATCTTTCACCATTGAGAACTTCAGTAGGCTCCTCTGTTCCTTTGATGTGTGTGTACCGGAGGCAGCTTCATCTCTGGCATGACAAGGTGCTTGAGGTTGTACTGTGTATTTCCACCTACACTTCCAGAAAGACTTTTCTAAAGAGGTCTTGTGGCTGCGTATTGGAGAAAGTAAACTCCGATGATGGGTACGCTTGTTGCTACTGGGGTATTGTTGCTTCTAAGTTCTTCACAATGACTGAGTAAGGAAATGTATGTGTGCACACTCATGTGTGAACACACATATATTTATAAATACTTTTAAACATAATCATCTGTATCTATATTAAGCTAAACGTGAGGTCATACTGATGTCCATAACCTTAACCCATCAGATCATTCTAAACATCTATCCTCAATTGTCTGCAACCTCCCACTCCAACAGTGGGAAACCTGGCTCCCCCCATTTGCCATCCATCCCTTTACCTAATTGCTCAGTTCCAGTCTATACATATAGTGGTTTCTAAATTTTCCATATCCCTGTGAGAAACAAAGCATTATATAGAAGACAGTGTATTCATTTTCAAAATTACTTATGTCAGCCCCTTTTCCTGCCACTTTTGCACTTGATTCAGCATTTCGTTTCATGTAATTGCAATAAAATTAGATTCTTCAGCCACAGTCTGCATTCGATCCTGAGATTCCTGATTTCTTTAGTGGTTTTTAAATTGGCATACATTAAGCCAGGTTTACTTTTATTTCTCCGAAGCTGTATGAGTTTTGATAAATATATAGCATCATGTATCCATCATTACAATGTCATATAGTTTAATGACTCTAAAAATATTTCCTGTGTTTTACTTATCCAATGCCCCCCATCCTGGGTCCCTGACAACTAATAATTTGTTTACTCTCTATATATTTTTGCCTTTATCCATAATGTCATGTAGGTGGAATCAGGCAGCACATACAGCCTTTTCAGAAAGCTAAAACAATCTTGACACTGATGAACAAAGCACGAGGATTCACGCTTCCTGATTTCAAAATGCAGTACAAATCAAGATGGTAGGTATTGACTAAAAAGCCCAGAAATAAACCTCTGAGTCAACTAACTTTTAGAAGGGTGCCAAAACCATTCAATGAGGAAATAATAATCTTTTTAACAGAAAATACTGGCACAGCTAGATAAACCACACACAAAAGAATGAAGGTGGACTTTAAATCATATTATTTATAAAAATTAATTTAAAAATGAATAAAAACCTAAAAGTAAGAGTTAATGCAATGAAACTTTTAAAAGAATATAAGGTGAGTTTTCATAATTGGCTTGGGAATAGTTTCTTAGACATAATACCAACAGTACAAGCAATATAAGAAACAGTAAATAAATCGGACTCATCGAAAAAGCAAACTTCTGTGCATCAAAGAATACCATGAAGAATGTAAAAAGATAACCCACAGAATGGGAAAATGGTAAATTATATGTTGGATAAGAGTCTAGTACCCAGAATACACAAAGAACTCTCACAATTTAACAATAAAAAGATGACCTGATTTAAAAACGAGCAAATGATGTAGACACTTTTTTTTCAAGAAAGGATATACAAATAACCAATAACTACACTACATGCTCAACATCGTCAATCATTGTAGAATTATAATAAGGCAGGCTGGGGTGGCACATACTTGCAATCCCAGCACTACGAGAGGCTGAGGCAGAAGGATGACAAGTTTGAGCTCAGCCTGGGTAACTTAGTGACTTAGCAAGAACCTGTCTCAGAATTAAAAATTAAAAAAGGACTGGCGATGTGAAGGCTTTGGATTTACTCCTCAATACCACACACACACAAAAAAAAATCAAACCCATAAGATGCCACTTCCTACTCATTAGACTATAATAAAAGGAAAAAAACAGAAAGTAATGATAATGACAAGGATGTGGATTAACTGTTGGTCATTGCAGGTAGAATTTTTAAATGATCTTAGAGCTTCTTAAAAGGTTAACCATAAAATTGTCATATGATACAGCAATTCAACTCCTAAGTACATGACCAAAATAACTGGAAACTGGTGTGAAAAAAAAAACCTTATATACGAATGCTCATAGCAGCCAATATTCACAATAGCCAAGAAATGGAAACATGTAGAATATCCATATTATTTAGCCATAAAAAAGAATGAAGTATTGATGCATATTACAACATGGATGAACCTTGAAAACATTGTATTATGTAAAAGAAGCTAGTAGCAGAAGACTACATGTTATATAATTTCATTTATATAAAACATCCAAAAGAGACAAATCTATAGAGACAGTAAGTAAAGGGTTGCTTAGGACAGGGCATTTTGTGGAGTGATGAGAATCGACTGCTAAGTGGCATGGGGTTTCTTTTGGGGTGATAAGAATGTTCTAAATTGAATGTAGTTGCGACTAAACATGCTGTATTTAAATATGCTAAAAAAACACCAAACAGTATACGTGAGTGAATTGTATAATCTGTGAATTATATGCCAATAAAGCTAGATAAAGATGAAATAAATAATGATTTCCAAGTATTTTATTTTCCTTGTAACAGGCATTTTTAGTCTTATGCAAGTAATAGTTTAATGCCACATTCCATGTATTTTAATCTCTAGTGCTAATGGTCATCATAAATGAAATCTGTATCTCACCGTAATATAGAGATCCAAATGGCATAATTTTTTGGAGGGAATATGTTTCATTGGCTACACTTACTAAATTATGAACATCACTTTTCAATCTTCACCATCCGACAGAGGCTTTCATTTAAATTTGGGAGGAAAGTATCTTGGTCTTGGAAACAAATGAAAAAACTCTGCATTTACATATTTTCAACAGATGAGTTTAAAACTGATTAGAGCCCTTTAGAATATTTTTTGAATGTTGGCAAACTATTTTTACAATTTAAGGTATGCAAATAGGAGAGCTTTATGGGTAACATACAACATTTTCAGCCATGAAAATCAAATAATGGAAACGTTTCCAAAAATCATTCTCAAAATGTTCACCCTCTATTTTGAATTTATTTCATTAATAAAACATCACTTCTTCCTCAAAGGAGAAATTGAGTTTATTTTCTCAAGAATATCTGCTAGGCAACACAAAGAAATGATGAATGCTTAAGGAGAAGGAAATGCTAATTACCCTTACTCGATTATTATGTATGCAATTAGCACACTGCATTTCATAAATATGTACATTTTTATGTGTCAGCCAAAAAATTTAAAAAATATATATATGTTAAGTACTACAATTAGTGACACTCACTTGTCATTGAAGAAAAGGTCAGTGAATATAGAATATTTTAAAAAAGAGAAAACCATGTAATCCATGGTAGATTCCTGTGTGAAATGATAAATCTGTTTTCAAATTTATGTATTTTGCTTCAAGTTGGCTATCTCTTGACTTACAGCCCAGTGCATTCTGTCTCAGAATCTTTGTCTTTGCTGTTTCCTCTGACTGGAAACTCAGACTAGAGCTTCAAATACCAGACTGATTTTTTGAGACAGAATTTCTTTATGCTGCCCAGCCTGGCCTAGAACTCCTGGGTTCAAGTGATCCTTGTGCCTCAGCTCCCAAGTAGCTGCGACTCTAGATGTGCACCACCACAAGTAGCTCTAACTGACTGATTATTGACCAGTCAGGGCTCTGTTTAAACGCCATCTTCTCTTCCACTTGACCTAGCTTAACCTTAGCTCCTAAGTTACTCATTATTATGTGAGGTTATGTAATTTTCTTCAAAGAATTTTATTCACAAACCTTTCAGACTCACTTGTTTTATAATATTTTCTATTCTCATTCTTCCTTGTAGGCAGAGACTTAATCTATCTTGTTCACTGCTGTATGCCAGTGCAAAAAATACTGTCTGGTATATGATGGCATGCAATGTTTCTTGATTAATTGACTATATCTTAAGTTTCATCTCCTGACATCCTCCACGTACAGCTACACTTCTGCATACTAAGTTTCCAACAGTTCACAGAATACAACGTATTTTCTTTTGTTTCTGTGCCTTTGAATTTTCTTTCTGACTATATATGTCTTTTTCCTCTTCCTCAGTTCTAAAATTTAAGGTATCTACTATGTGTCAGTATTTCCTAGATACTGGAAATATCAAGTTCAGTAAAAACAAAGTTCCTCCCACAATGAGTTACCACCTCACATTCACCAAAATGGTTCTAATCAAAATAGGGATGATAATAAAGGTGGTGAGAATCTGGAGAAACTAAAACTTCCTATTCTGCTGGTCAGAGTGTAAAGTGGTGCAGCCAGTTCAGAAACAGTTTAGCAGCTTCTCAAACAAGTAAACACAGAGTTTCCGTATGATTCAACAATTTTACTCCTAGATATTTCCCAAGGAGGACAGAAAATTTATGCCTACACAAAAACTTGTCCATAAATATTTATAGTAATTTTATTCATAACAGCCAAAATGTGGAAACTTAAATGTTTATTGTACTAAGGATAGATGTGGTATCTCTGTACAATAAAATATTACTTACCATTAAAAGGAAATAAAGTAAACCAGGTGTCATAGCGCCTGCCTGTATCTCAGCACGCTGAGGGGCTGAGTTAGGAGAATTTGAAGTTTAAGCCCATCCTGGGAAACTTAGCAACTTAGCAAGACCCTGTTTCAAAACAAAACAAAACAAAACAAAAAAATATATATATATTTTTTGGGGTGTGGGGATCAAACTCAGGGCCTTGTGTTTGCAGGGCAAGCACTCTAACACTGAGCTAAATCCCCAGCCTCAAAACAAAAATAAAACGTGTTGAGGATGTAGCTCAGTGCAAAGGCCCTGGGTTCAATCTCCAGTACAGTTTAAAAAAGAAAAGAAAAGAAAAAGTATTTTTACATGCTATCATATGGATAAACCCTAAAAACATAGGGAAAGAAGCTATACCACAAAGTGCTATATGAGGTGTGACTGAAAACTACAGTGAATTTTTAAAATAAATATATTACAGTAAAAGCCACATTGTCATTAATCTCCCTCAAAAAACTTTCCTGAGCTTCAAACACATTTATCCCATTGTTCATGCCACTTTCTGAAGCACTTTGGGAAGTTCTTTTTTATGAGTGCAATCAGTTGTGCTGTCGTGGCTGCTTCAATGTCCTGAATCTATTCAAAATGTTTACCTTTCCTAGTCATTCTGGCTTTGGGGAAGAACCAGAAATTGTACAGTGCCAGATCTGGTGAATACAGTAGACAAGGATGCAGTAATGTTTTCAAAAGCCTTCCTATCCACAGGGTGACACTCAGCAGCAACATTCACCATATTTTTTTTTTCATTCGCCATACTTTTGAGCACACCTTATAAAGACACTCATAAATGCAGGCTTTCAGAACTGTTTTAGAAAGTGGCGAAAGCTGTGGGATAAGTATTCAAATAGGAAGAGCATTTTGTGGAGGATTAATGGCAATATGCCTTTTATTGTAATAATTTTAAAACAAGCATTTGCTGTATATTTTGATCACACTTCATATGATTTTATTTACATGAAATGTTCAAAAAAGGAAATACATGTACAAAGATGAAGAGAGTAAATTAGTGATTCTCTTCACCTGGGACCTCTGGGAGGTGGGGGTGATGGGTAAGGTGTATGGGGTTCCTTTGAGGGGTACTATTCTAAAGTTGAGTGTGGTATTATATATACTTACCTATGAATCCACTAAGAGCCAGTAATTGCATACTTTAAATAAGGGAACTACATAGTTTGTAAATTATATCTCGATAAGCCTGTTAAAATAGATAACTGACCAAAACCTCACAAAAACAATATCGTTGCCATCCCTAGATAGCTCCAAGATACAGCACTAGTTTTCTTTCCACAAGGAAGGGTCCTGGTTAGTGTGCCTACGGAGTCCTGCAGTATTAGTTTGAATTACCTCCTGCCGAAGTTGTAGTCCCTGCTCTTCCGCCACCGAGAATGTTCGTTGCGAGTAAAGTTCCTTCTACTCTGAATCTTAGGTGTTTATAACACATAGAGTAAAAGCTTCTATAAACGTACGTTGAAAAAAACAGCATGTGAAGAAATAATTGAATTATTAACAAGTCTGTAACAGTTTGATAGGTATGAAAACAAAAAATCATACTCGTTGGGGTAGTCTGAAGTGGAGTGTGTCAGAGTGGCTGATGTTCTTTCCTAATACACAGGCTTCTAGAATGAGAAGGTCAGCGCTGCTTGGACAGTAGGGGCCTGCACTGCTCTTCTATCCAGTGACCACTGCAAGAGCTGAAGTTTGTCAGTTTTTATTAACAGGAGAGTTTGCAGAACAAGCAACAAAATGTCAAGTTCCAGTGATCCTAGGAAATGTGGGAGAAGGACAAGGATGCAAAGAGAATAATACAAATAGGTAACATGGGGTTTAAAAGAAAGTTTAGGCACAGCCCTTTTAGTACAGGGAATATTTTCTTGGAAGTGAGAGTGTTAACTAAATGTATGTCAGAGCTGTTTCAAAAGAGTCTTTATACCACTGTCAGTAGTTCCTCCTGGGTCTGTGAAACAACCGTTGGTCCAAGGTATGTTTAAAATACCCCTTAAAATGTCAAAAAATTTCCACCAATTTCTACTGATATTTACCTTCTGTTGTCTTGCACCATCATAGACTTTGCATTTTAACAACCAGCATGACAATTTTCCTTCGCAATTTTGTGGTACTTCAAGTACTCTCTGCATGGCTCACGATAGCCAGGAAGGCTCAAAACAGTCCATGAAATCAAATTAATAACAGCAGACAGCAATACCACAGAGCAGAAAAGAAAAACAGGTTAGTGAGGGTCACTGCAACTACAAGCTGAGGATCCTATAGTCCCTGTTACCAATTGGTAAGAGAGAAAAATGGAGGCAAGATTGAAAGGGATATACAAAAGAAAAAAATACTATCACAACAGGAAAATGCAAAACTATTATATAAGTGAGACACACAGGTCAGGAAAGCAAACACATATTTGAATCTGGTGTTTGGAAAAAATACTTGTACTATATCTGGAGGATAAGGTTTGTTTCTCAAATAATATTTGGGCATAGTTAGTAGATGGAACATGTGAGAACTCTCCTAGGAGCAGGAAAGTAAAATTTTATGTTCAAAAAATGTGGCTACCTACTCTTCCTGGAGCAGGGGGTGGTATCAAGGCACATGGGAAGATGTGAGGAGAAGCTAAGTATAAGGTTGCTTGGAGTTTAATCATAGTGATGGAATTTTAGAGGAGAAGAACATCAGAGACAGACAGAACCATGGCAGCATGTGTAGAATGGGCAAGAGTGGGAAAGACAGAAAGTAGAAACAAGCAAGTATGTTTCAGGCCTAAACTTCAGGCTCTCAAGCTCTAACCAGACATTAAAGTTTGATAAAGGCTGCCAGAGAGTGTTAGAGAAACTGGACTAGTAGTGAAGAGACTTCACTCCGTGTGGCTTATTAGATCCCACAAGGAGGTTCTGATGAGAGGTAAACAAGAGACAGAAGGTTTTACTCTACCTCTGTGAAGGTGTAATTTCCTGCTTGGGGCTGACAAGAATTCGGGATACAGGAGAGGAGGCCTTCTTTTACAAATACCGGAGTGAGGGAGGAAGACAACTCCATACATGTGATGTTAGTGGCTGCATGCAACATTCCCTAAGACTTCAAATGCAGGACAAGGGGCAAATTTGGAGATAAAGATAAGTTGTGGTACATTTTATAATTTCACTTTTTATATTAAAAAATCTTAGATCTACCCAGTATTTTTTCTAACTCTCTTTTCAGATAACATAGTCTCTGAGCACCCTGTGTAAACTCTTGCCACTGCCATCACCATTGCAAATGCTTAGCACTCCCGTTTCTCTTCCTTAGTTTTATTTATTCCCTCTCCTTCCCACTAGAATGTAAATTCCACAAGGAGATGGGTCTCTTTTCTCCATTATTATTTCCTGGTGTCTAAAATAAAGTGATACTGCAGAGAGATGGCAGAGTCTTAAATATTTGTTAAATGAATGGATATGAGTTGGAAGTTCTGTTGAGGTGTCCAATAATAACTGTATATCTGAATTGGAGCTTAGGGGAAAACCTGAGTTTTAGGCGAAGACTGGGAGTCATCTGCTATTTGCACAAAGTAAAGCTAGGAGGCTGGATGAGATCACTCGGAGAGACTTTTGAATTTATGGGAAAGATGATTTTCTTGTTTGGTTGGAGTGATTTGGAAGTCCAGAAGAAAAAAAGGTGGTTTCATCCCCAGCCGGGGCTGGCCACAGAACATAAGCAGGTCACCACAAATGCCATCAAATGCAGTCATCTCTTCCTGTTTCCCTTAGACAAAGCTAGCAATTTCTTGGAAAGTTTTATGATGCCACAAGGGTAAAACAGCCAACAACAGCATTTATCATTTATTGAAAACATGTTAATAATTCACTGTTTCAATTAACATTTACTGTTAATCAAGAGTCTTGTCTGAAAGCCTCACATCCAAGCTCAGCAGGTCAGTTTAGAACCAAGCTCCATCTGCCTGCCACAGAGCCCATAGACACAGATGCCAGCTCTATGTAAGCTGGAAGAAGAGGTCATCTTTCAAAGCAGGCCTGGAAACTAGGCCCCCGAGGAAGTTAAGAAAGGCAGGCTTCTGCCTGCATAGGGACCCGAATCTCCCAAAGGAAACAGCAGAATATTTTCTCTCCATGAAAGAGATCACTGAGGTTTTCTACCAGGTCTTTTACATACCCTCTAAGAAAAGGTTGTATCACTCCATTTCGTTCTTTCCCCAACCTGAAACACATTTTACATTACTATCTATAACTATTTTGAATCTGAAAGAGTCTTGTTTCCATATTTGATCATTTATAACTTGGTCATTTGCTGATAACTGTTTCTGCCAAAAACTAGTACTTCCTGCTGAAGAGGGAAAGGCACCATAATGGATGCTTTTTTACCATTTGTTCTTACTATTGCTGCTATTGTTATAAAATATATAGAATCTTAGAAAAATTATAATTGTAATAAGTATGCTTTAGTGGGAAAAAATAACATCAACAGTTTACTAGACATCATTAAATGATCAGAGATTCTACTCTTTGGCTTAAGTAGAAGGTATTTATTCTCTCTGAGCCTCAATTTGTCCATCTATAAAATGGAAATAATATAGTATGGAACTCCAGAGGTTGTTTTAACATTAAAGGAAACATTTAGAAAGCATTTTGTACATCAGTTATCTCCTTGGAAACACTAAAACATTTGAACTATTTATGTGGCACAGGTGAGATGCACTTCACGATTTAGGGAATGAGTGTGAGCAGATCACCTTTCTTGTTTCCAATTATCTACTCCAGCCATTCACTCATTCAGCATTTACTGATGATTACTATGTACTTGGCATTGTGTTTCAGGTGCTGAGGAGCCACTCGAAATTTCTACCCTCCCTGGAAATTGCAGTTTAATCCTGGGAGAAATACAAAACAAATGAATTAATAACTAGCCACTCGTTCAAGTATTCATTCATCTGTTATCACTTTTCCTCCACTCCCACAAACAAATCATAAACTAGTAGCTACCTTAGCTTAGGAAGATGACTGTCAGCTAAATGGACAGATAAAAATGACAAAGAAAATATCAGGTGGCACAGTAGTCCCTCATTACCCACAAAGGACGTGTTCCAAGTGGAACAACAGGAAGCCTGAAAGTCTAGATAGCACTGAATACTGCATACACAATGTTTTTTCCTACCCATGCAAATCTATGATAAAGCTTAATTTATTAAGAACAGGAAAAAATTAATAACTATAATACTATAACAGAACAATTATACCATTATGTTTTAATGGAAATACCAGCATCACCACTCTTGCTCTTTGGGGCCATTATTAAGAAAAACAGGGCTTACTTGAATACAGGTACTACGATACTGTGATAGTCAATCTGATAACTGATATGGCTCCTAAATGACTAACACGTACACAGGATGAATGTGCTGGTGGAAGGGAAGATTCAAATCGCAGACAGGACAGAGCCACATGGGGCAATATTTCACTAAGCTGCAATCTGAAACTTTTCTCTGGAATTTTCCATTTAATATTTTTGGACCACAGTTGACCATGAGTAACTAAACCACAGAAAACAAAACCACAGAAAACATCAGCATGATAGAAGTGGGGCTATCCTAATGTAGGTGTCTTTAGAAAGGTCTCTCTGAGAATGTACTTGGGAAACAGAAGTTGGAGGAAATGCAATGCCAGCAAAGGGAATAGCTGGTGCAGAGGCCCTACAGCGAGAATGAACTTTCCTGTTGCAGAAGCAGGGAGTCTCCTGGCTGCAGTGCAGTGGGCAGGGAAACAAGGTCAAGGACTGAAGTGGGGTCAGACCTAAGGATTGTTATGTAAACCCTTGTCAGAAATCAGTCTTGAAGCCCTCACTGTGCCCAAACATGCAGGAACACTACAGGCCCACTCCGTCTGAGCGGATCCACCCTACTTCCAAACAAGTAGGAAGAAGGGAACCAGAAGGCATGTCCAGCCCATAGCTTCCACTGTTCTCACTGACACCTCATGAGAGTCTAGCACTGGTTTCTTTAAGATGGCAGAGGCACCTGTCAATGGCTACGGCAGACATCTTCGCACATTACTGCAGTAGCAGTGCATTTCTGGTTCCAGGCCTACAACTGGACGCATATTTGCCCTTTATTCCCAAAGCCCTGCATCCTCCTGAGACATCTGAGCAGCTGTATGGCCAACCTCAACAATATACTGAAGCTGAGTCTCCCACACCCCTTCACGATCTCACATGTTGCACTATGTTCCGCAGCCTGGACTCACCCAGGAATAACTCCAGTTTGGGACCTTTGTATGATCTCCAGCCCTGGGCCTCATGTTTGTAAAAAAGTGGACTACAAGAGGATCCATAATGCAAATGCCTCCCCCAAGCTCAGCACACCTTGAGGACAGGACATGATGATAAACAGCTTTTTCCTACATAAATAAAACACTGTCCTTTTAAACCTAGTCATAAGATAAGATAGGCTTACTGGTCATACATTGAAATTAAAAAAAAAAAATATGCTATGCCAATGTCTTGCTCAGAATGAAGAGAATCTTCCTAACTGCTGTCTCCATCAGCAGAAATAGAAAACTACCATAAAACCAGATTTTTTAATCTCAAAATCTGCCTATTTATATAAGAAAAATTAAATTTGTATTTCCCCCTAATTAAAAAAAGGGGGTGTGTGTGTGTGCGTGCACGCGTGCGTGCTTGTGTGGAGATGAACTGACCCCAAGCTAATTGGAGCAGGCCACGTATCTTGCCGATAAAAGGGCCTTTTGCAGTTGGTGTGGTTCCTTTTGTAAAGCAGACTGGGCTCAGAGAGCCAAATGTTCCTCAACACCACGGTGAGGTTTATTGTTCTGCAATGGACAAGCCCCAGAATCAAGCGGATACAATGGCTTCTCTCTTGGCATATATTAAACAACACTGTTTAATACATCAAAAATAATACTTTGATGAGATTTGTTTATATGTTAGGTTAAATACTTTATAAAGCTGGTTTTCAGTTTCCTCTTTAGGGAGACTAAATTAAAGGCGAATCTCACCCTGAGTTCCCCCTTCCCAACCTAGCAATGAGCTCAGCAGAGGGAAACTGCAATGAGCACACGGGAGAAACCTGAGACACTATCAGTTTGCAAGACACAAAGGATGAAAGTCTTAATCCTGAAGAGTAAAGTCAGCTTCCTGAGTGAACAAGGAGAGTGGAGAAATGGTACTGCATGCTTTGAGAGGGAGTTGTAGAAGAAAAGGGGAAACTGAGGGAGAGGGGCAGGGAGAGGGAGAGAGAGAATCACCTGGAGGAGATGCCACCAGGGCACCATCTTGGTAGAAGATGAAGTATGGTTTTTATGACATAAAAGACACTGAGTTCTAAGCTTATCCCTCCTGAAGCATGCTCCTGCGTGAAGATGACCTCATGCTTCCCTTCTATTGCACAGATCTGCCTGCTTATTCCAGGGGAGAGCACAGTGGCCAGAGGAAGCTTTGTTATTCCTAGTCCTATCATAGGACTCTGGTAGAGAGATTTTTTTAAAGGTTCGAGCCCATGTGGATAGTTAAATCACAATTAGTTAGAAGAAGTGGCTATCTTGACTTTTTAAATATTACCTCTGCCACATAAGAGATTCAGGTGCGCCTCACAAAAGAGGAGAGCTGGGAAAGAGCTGGGAGATATGGGAAAGATGTCCCATCACATCACAGCAAGATTAACAGTATGGGGCCAGGTGCTCCACTGACATGGTGCCTACACGGTGCCCCGGTTAGTCTCTTCTATGCTGTTATTACTTGCTGTGTGAAAGTATGTGCTCTACTAAGCTCAGATTTATAGTTAATTTATGTAAGCTGAGTATAAACTTGCCTTTTACTTCTGTTATTGATGAAAACTTTGTAAATCCACTAGAAGAAATTTCAAGATGAGTTATTGGCAGATGAGTATGGAAGGTTTGTCTTTCAAAAGCTAACCCCTAATTGAAAGGCAAATGGTAAACTGGGGGAAAGATTTACAATAACATAATAGATTAAGTAGTAATATATTTAGAGTAAAAACTCAGATAAAAACAATAAGAGCAGGGGCTGGGGATTTAGCTCAGTGATTAGAGTGCTTGCCTTGCAAGCACAAGGGCCTGAGTTCGATCCCCGGCATCACAAAATAAATAAATAAATAAATAAATAAAAATAAAAAAAAATTAAAAAAAAAACAATAAAAGCAATATTTTATCCATTAAACTAGCAAATATTTTTAAATGAAAATTCTCAATGCTGGCAAAAGCATGGTTTATTTTCTAGATAGTAATCTCGTAATAGGGTTCCAGAGCTTTAAATATTTTCATAATATCTGATCTATGAATTCTACTTTTAGAGTAGATTCTAAGGGAATAATATTAAATGAAGTCAAAGATTTAAGCACATGGTTATGCTTTGAAGCATCATTTATGAGACTGAACCAAATGTCTAATGTTTGAAGAATGATTAGGGAGTTTAAAATAAGCCTATGGTAGTGAGATACAATGCTATTACTAAAATGACATTTACTAAATGTTTTTAAAGATATAGGAAAGTTTTAATGAGTACTTCTTTTAAAATAAAAATGCAAGATATTAATTTATAAACACAGCATGCTTTCAACTGTGTAGAATTTGTGAAAGATTTGGAAAGGAATATATTAAAATGTTATCAGTAATTGCTTTAAAATGATAGGATTATCTGCTTCTTCATGCTATTTCTACAACAAGAATATACTTTTATAATTAGACAAACATAGCAAAAATTTAATACAGAATCACACTAAAGGCAACCATGAGTCTCTGGAAAAATGGCTGCATTCAGGTTTAGAGTATAAAGTTTTCTAACATGATCCTGGAGGGTTCTGTTGTTACCTGAAGGTAAGAACACTTTCAAGGACTGTTGGGACAAATCATGTCAAAATACACAGGGGCCAATTTGAAGAGGTTCTCAAACATGAGAAAATTTTAGCACCTGGAATATATATGGAATTTATATGTATCAGTTTTTTTTAATTGAGTTTAGTTTGTGATGCTATTTTTAAAATAAAAATCACTAGGTATCTTTGGAGGTTTCTAGGGAACTTAATTATTATTCAGATAACTGGTAAGTAAAGAGGAATAATGAAGCATTTTTTCAGGCTTTCTTCTGGGCAAACTATACCTTAAATTAGTGCTTCTCCAACTGTGACTCCTGGACCAGAACAGGAATAACTTGTTCAAAATGTGAAGTATGGACTGCAGATATAGGTCAGTAGTAGAGAGCTTGCCTAACATTCATAGGCCCTAGATTTGATCCCCAGAACCACAAAAAAAAAAAAAATCAGTCAATCAATCTTTGTGCCTCACTTTAGACCTGCTGAACCAAAATTCTGGAGATGAACCTGAGCCTGAAATGGTTAAAAGTAGTCAAGAGTCAAACTCTGACTCATTTATTTTCTATCCTGTTCTTTCACCAACTACATCTCTCTCTTATTAAATAAAGAGATGTAAAATCCCAGGTTTGTGTATGGACTTAAGGGGAAGGGGCTTAGGGAGCATTTCAGATTGCTTTCTACAAGAGTATACAGGTCAACCCGGCCTATGTGAGAATTCTCCAAGTGCTCCAGCACTGCTCTGCTGGGATCAAACTGGAACCACACTGGAACTGGGGCCAAGGCCCAGCCAGTGTATGACTGCTCTTCTCTTGGCCACTGTCTCCCCAAGTAGTACTAAGACGATACACTCACAGGTCACTTTCTTCCAAACCAGTAAGTAAATAATTCTAATCTCTATAATCTCTAGCAAACTGTTCCAGAACTTAGAGAAGTTATGAAGATGACATAATACTCATATAAAAAGTGGATTATGGGGCTGGGGATTTAGATTATTGGTTAGAGTGCTTGCCTTGCACAAGGCCCTGAGTTCAATTCCCAACACCAAAAGAAAAAAAAAAAAGTGGATTAAATGACACTAAGTAGGTCAGAACCAACTAACATTGTATATTAATAGCGATTCAAAAGTCCAACATTGGAAAAAATCCAAATAAACCATGCAGTTTAATAGTAATTTACCAATGTTAGTTCTTTACTTACAACAAATGCTGCAGAGCAATACAGGATATTGACCATAGGGATGACTGGATAAGGAGTACATGAAAATTTTCTGAATATCTTTACAACCTTCGCATAAATTTAATTTTTTTATAAAATAAAAAACTAAAAACTTTTTACAAGCTGCTGGGTGTGGCGGTGCATGCCTGCAATCCCAGCACTTAGGAGGCTGAGGCAGGAGCTGCAAGAGTTTGAGGCCAGCCTGGGCTACATAGTGAGTGCAAAGCCAGCCTAAAATATATACTGAGGCCCTGTTCCCAAAAAAAAATTTTTTTTAAATCTACTTAAAAATTAATGATGCCATACTTGCCTGGGCAGGATCCATGTTCATGACACACAGACAAATGAACCGAAAGAAACTTAGGACAGTGGCTCTCGCTGTCCCCATCAGGCCTACTTGGCTTCCTTCTTGACCATGGCTGAATCTGAGACACGTACATCCAACATTTCCTTTTCAGATTAGTTTTTAAATAGGTTTTTTTAATTATAAATTGGCTATACATATTTATATATAGAAAGAGATTTGTAAAGACAAAGTAAAATAATTAAATCAAACTAACAAAATCTAATCATCACCTCAAATCCTTAGCATTTTTTTTGTAGTGAGAATAACTGATTTCACACCAACTAAGATGTCTTCTAATCCTCACATCTCAAGACAAGGAGGAAAAAACCAGCATGGGTAATAAATACTGATAGTGATGACACTTTGGAGGTTTGTAGATACTTCCTCAAAGGATCAGATCACACATCTCTTGATGGCAAGTTCTAACTACCGACTTGAGAGGAACTCCAGCATGTGGAAAGTTTCCCCAAAGAGGTAATCAGATCTACCAAGCATATGCCAGGCCCCAGAAGCCAGAACTGTGCCAGCAGAGGCCATCATGCCTCATTCTCTAGCCCAAGAATTTGTAGCATTCGGTCCCACTTTGACTGACCAATACGTGCAGGCAGGAATGATGACAAGCAAGTGCCTGCACCACGAATATCTGCCACCTGGAGACAGTGGACTCCTTTCAAGCAAGGGGAGGCCTTCTACTCCAATGCAGGAACATCTTCACTTAGACACTGACTATGTTATACCATTATCTGCGGGCCACCCCAGATAATATAAAACCCAAGAGTGTGTTGGAGTGATAAATCTGGCTCTCGTCCTACAATTCATTTGAGTCAAAACCAGACTTGACAGACACCTGAGAGTTTCTAGGACATAAATGCCTGAGCTTACATAATGGAACTGATCCTCTACCATCTATAGGGTTAAGGAATGGGAGTGTAGTTTCAAGTTTCTTGATTATAAAACCAAGTTCAGTGCCTTCCTTAATCCTCTTTCCTCATCAAACCCTCAGTGTGAAGCAAGGTTCGTGACACATAATACAAAGGTGTGATCAAAACATACGGCAAATATTTTTTAAACATTAAATTTTTAAAAATTTATAAAGACACATTTTCATCAATCTTCTCAAAATATTCTCCCTTTATACGACCATTCTTGCCACTGATTCAGCTCTGGAAGTCCTCTTTCGTGTATGTCTTTAATTGCTGTTGTGGCTGCCCTGATGTCCTGAAGGGATTCAAGCATTTACTTTCATGGTGATTTTGACTTTTGGGAAGGGCCAGAAGTTGCACAGTGCCAGATCCAGTGAATACGATGGATGAAGACACGATAATGTTTTTATTTGGTAGAAACTGCCATACACATTTGAACAACAAGACTATTCAAAAGATACAGTGATTATTTAAATATAAAAAGGTATTGCAGTAAAAGACATATTGCTCTTAACCTCCCTTAAATTATTCAAAATAATTCCCCCTTGCTGTCGAATAATTTATCCTATCACTCCAGGCAATGTGTCTTTTACTGTAGTAAGTGCTTTTTAATTTAAATATCCACTGTAATGTTCTATCATTCACTTGTACATGTTTAATATGCTTAATAAATATTTTTAAATATATTTGTTTAGTTTTTTAGTTTCCTACTTTGGTTTTCTGGATAGAAAATAACTGAAACCAATGTTACAGTAAACATTATATCCTCAGACTATATAATTTCTTTTGGTAAATTAACACATTAATATACAGGTATTACCGCAGTTGAGTGAGCTAGTTTTCCCAGAGCTCTGGCCTCTTAAATCTTAAATCTAAGCCAAGTCAACCCATAGGACCCTTTGATGCAATTTCTAGGAGTCTTAGCCTGAAATTAACAAAATTCTAGTCTACATCATCTTGTATTTAAAATAAATTAGAAGACACATGAATTCCACCACTCATCCACTCCTTCAGAAGATTCGTGATCATGGAGAAAATGTTCTCATGTAGGAATACTCAGAAGGAGATCAAAGGAAGTTGGCAGAGAGAGGCCAGCCAATTAGGACCTCAGATCTCTGAGACATCAAAGGACTATGAAGTCATCTAATTGGTTCCTTGGAAGACAGCAGCTGGATCAGATATTAGCCCCCTACCCCACTCACCACCGTGTTGGCCCACAGAGGCATTAAGGAGGATCTGAGAGTAGCAAACTCTCTTCAAACAGCCCCAAAGTCTGTGTGAGGGTGATTCACCCTCCCTGCTCCATCAGGTGCAAGCTGCATTTATTCTGAGCCTGCTCTTTTAATCTTCTGTGAGCCATCCACATGTGTAAGGCCTCTGGTCTATTATCAGAGTGTAATCTTTTCACTTTTCAAAATAGCTTCTCTGTGAAGCTAGAAAGTTTAAATAGGGCACCAGAGTGCTAATCAGCTCCTGTTTGTGCGTATGGGAATGGCAGGTATCTGTGTAACGGTCACGATAGAGAGGCAAAGTTGCATTTCCTTAGTCTGACCCAGGGATGCAGGAATGCCGCCCTCAGCGCTTTCTGCAAAGACACTGGCCTGGATTCCAATTAGAGTAAAAGGGAGAAAGCAGTGGTAGGGCAGATGATATGAACTTCACCAATGGAAAAACAGAACAGGCATCAGTACTTAGTTTCTCTTGCAGCCATTAAACTACTGGTAGAGTAAGTTTCTGAACTAAATTTCTCACCTTACAGGGAGGCAAAGACTTCTTGTGAAGTGTCTCTTTTTTTACTTAATATGGTAACATGGGTTCTTTTTCCCAGAAATGTCTTCTCCTTAGTCATATTTATGTGTCCATTTTCATGTTATTATCACCTAAGTCCCTACACATGATATGCCTTTTCAGGACACAGTGAAAGTCCCTTCAGTTAGCATTGATTCTGTTTTAAACCTATGGAAGAAGGTACCTGTTTCATTATCCTCCAGCGGCGGGGTAAGGGAGACCAGTGTCAGAGTCAGGTATCTGGCTTCTCAACGGAGGCAGGAAGACTCAGCCTCTCAAGAATTTAGAGGGTGTAAAATCAAAAGGTAAGGATAAGCCATGTCTTAGAGGGCATTAATGGCCAAAGCCAGGAATATTCCACCTCACTCCACATACCCCAAAGTAACAGCAAATCTTCTCCGTTACAGTCTGAAAATACATCCAGAATTGCACCACTTTTTCCTGACTCAAGCATTCCAACTGGACCCAAGTTACCATCAACCCCTCCCCAGTTTATTACGTTATTCTGGTAGATTGCTGACTGTCCTTTCTGCTTCTAATTTCATCTCCCTCCATACAAGCCCAATTCTCTATATGACACTCCAAATTATATATTAAAAATATGGGAAATGATGATGTTCCCCTACTCAAAATACTTCAAAGGGCCCAGTCTCAGACTAAAATCAAAGTCATTATCAGGGTTCAGAAGGCTCTGCCCCCCATGCTCCCCTTTCTCTGGCTACTACTCTGATCCCATACCAGTCTCCCCCCACTTACTCTGTAGCCCATTTACCAGCATTTGCCTTTACTGGGGTGTTCTTCCTGCCACAGATAAGCATGACTAGCACTCTCACGCCTTTCAATCTCTGTTCAAGTGTCACCTTCAGAAGACTCTCCTGATCACATACATAAAATAGTAATACCTAGTACTTCTTTCTCTATCCTATTTTCGTAGTACTATTTTACGTCACATATATAAATACTTGTTCCTATTTTGTCTCCACCACCATGAACAGTACCAGAAATTAAGTTTCATTAGGACAGGGACTTTGTTTTACTTACTTTTGTATCCCCAGCATCCAGAACAGACAGTGGCACATAGTAGACATTCAGTTAACATTTGTTGAATGAATGAAAGTCATACTCAGCATTCTATTCAGAAAGAAAGTGCCCAACAATAATCAAGAGACAAAGCTAAGGACTAGAAGCCAGGAGGATAAAGGAAAAGAAGGACTAGGGGCAGAGCAGAATCAGAAATGAGTCCATGGTCAGAAGCCTGAATTTCAATTTTACTGCCCACCAGATTTTGAGATAGGGGATGTCAACATGATTTGAGGCCTGAATGGGTTAGAGGAAAACTCTTTACTCCCCTTGGGGAAATGTGAACATTTCCTGATCTCTGACTCCTGTCTCATTCTTTGGGATTCCTCACGCTCCCAAGGAGACTGTCTTGTATTGTCTTCCTCTATGTATTCCCCGTGTCTGATTGCTTCCAGGAATAGAATATATGCTTGGTAAATGATTGTTGAAATGACTGAACTGTGAATATGCCATATGTGAATCTTTTTGCAACTTCTAACAAGAGTTCTCTAAAAAGGTAGGATGTAAGCTCTAGATGTAAGATGAACTGGAGATCTCTGAAGGTCATTCCTCTCTTCAATCTCTTTTCCCTTTCTAAAGTCTTATAATACTATTCTGCTTAATATTTACCTTGGGAGAGAAGACAGAAGCAGAACTAAGGTGCTTACTTTCTATCCTCAAAGTATTGGTGCATATCTTTCTTAGTCTTGCCTGTTGCTGAAAACAGCACCCACCTTTCTTTGCCATGTAGCACTTTTTTTTTGTAATTTTAGCATACTTGAACATCTTATATTTCTTATTGTTGTCTTTAATTTCAGCTTTATTCACACAAATGTTTATGAAGTCACCCCTCTGTGAATAGCACATGTCAAATCGGCCTTTGGTTGTATGCTTCATCTTTAATTTGTCCTGCAGTATCTGAGCTGATCAGACAGCTCCCTCTACAGTCTCCTTGGTATCTTTTCCCTTTTTTTCTCGCTTGTATATTTTGTATACTTTGGATAAAATTTTACCAAGGTTTTTAAAGCCAACATTTCATTTAAAATCTCATGTTACAGAACTGTGATTATTTTTTTTATTTTTAGAATATCTACACATAAAATACTTATCATTGCCATTTTCAAATCTAATATGGCCCTTTTATTTTTTCTTAAATTTTACATAAGCAATAAATTGGTCCTTACTGGTAAAAGCTAGGCTCTGTATTAGCCAGGGTTCTCAAGAGAAACAGAACCAATGGGATACAGAGATATGTACACACACACACACACACACGCACATGCACACGCACACGCACACACACACAGGGCGGGGCACAGAGATTTATTATAGGAATTGGCTCACCTCATTATAAGGCTATAGAATTGTGAGCTCTGCAATTGATAATATGGACACTCAGGAATCCAGCCAAGTCAGTGGTGTAAGTGCCAGCTAGAAGGCTAGCAGGTTATACTACATTTCAGGTGGAGTCTGAAGACAAGAAAAGTGCTCAAGAAGGAGATCTGTCTTTCTCAGGCCTTTTGTTTGATTCAGGTCTTCAATTGATAGCATACGACCCATATGTTTTAGGGAAGGCAAACTGCCCTATTTGATATACCAATTCAATGTTAATTTTATCTAAAAATACTCTCGCAGACAGACCCAGAATAATCTTTGACCAAATATCTAAGCACCCTATGTCACAGTCAATTTGACACATAAAATTTTCCATTACAAGCCCTTAGTAACCAGCTCTCCTAGTATTTTTCTCTACTTTTGAACAATAAAATTTCACAGAGGAATCAAGGACCTTTTAGACTTTACTTTTAACCAAAAGTTAGCTCCCAGATATCCAGTTAATTCTTACTCACCTTTATGTCAGTGCCTTGTCTCTGCCAAGTTACGGTTTGCATCAGGTTTCCATCATTCACTCATTTATCCCACAAGCCAATATTTGGTGTCGATCATCTATCATGAAGCAGGCATGGTGCCAGAGATCATCCAACTACTTTCATCTCAGCAGCCTATGGTAGCCATGGTTAGTTCATTTCTATTCCTCGCTCCTGGTTCTCCCTACATGCTTGGAGGAGAGGGTTCTTTTTCAGGCTCTGGGTTGTCTTGTAGCCATCTATCTTCTTCACATACAAATGGCATTTTACTCACTTATTATCAGATTTAAAACTTGTCTTATTACCTTGCACATAATTTATGGCTTGTATTTTACTACTTTGCACATAACTCACAGGCAAAATGGTTGCTTATTCACAGCAAGATAAATACAATTAGGAAAATAAACAACAACCTAGCAACAGAGTCACTCAGCTCAACAGGACAGGGACACAGAGAGGAGTGACACTCCCGGCTGACACTGGCTGTCAAGCCACGTCCATGATGACACTGAGAGATACACGCACTGAGTTTCAGGCAGAAATAAAGCATGAAAGGAGCATCTAGACAACTATAGTGATGGGGAATCTGCAGCGAGAAGATGACAAACTGGGATCTATAATGGGAACTCTGAAGGGCCGGGAAAGAGGTTTCCAGCCCTGAAGGTATTTGTGTTTAGTTTCTGGATTGAAATTCAGAGACAAGAAGACTACAGTTGTTGGAAAGAGAATTATCAAGAACATGGCCTGACCGTGGTGGTTAAGAGTGCAGATTTTGGAGTCAGAGAATATATGGTTTTGGACCCATTTCAGAACAAAGTATCTTGGGCAAGTTATTTAATCTGTCTATATCCTGGTTTCTTCATCTGTAAAGTGAAAAAAAGTAATATTACTCATTTCAAGGATTGTTGTAAAGTTTAAATCAATAAATGTAAGTTATAATACATAAAGCCTAGCAAAAGTAAGCATTTCAATTTAGTTGTTACTTTAGAAGTTGTGTGAATAGGAACTAATGCACGAGACGAATTATAGGCAGGAAATAGAGATAAGGCCTAGGGATATTTTCAAGTTTGAAAATTTAGTAGGAATGTTCTTATCAAGATAGGAGATTAAATGTCTATAACATGGTTGCAAATGTGGGTGCGAAAAATTTCACCCTAGTACACTTGATTCAGGTCTACATGTTCTTGCTGAGTTGAGGACGTGGCCTCACGGGTAAGCTAGACCTCATGAGCATGCGTGTTAAGATCATAGGTGAGGAAGTAATTGCTCCAGGCTTTAGGGATTCAAGCAGGGCAGTCTTAAAATTGCATTCAATCTCCTTTTAATAATATTAATACAGTTGATAATTTTCATTAAGAAATATATCATTACAAAAGAATAGGTAGCATATATGTATAGTAAAAATAAAAATAAAACATATACCTATATACCCACAAACCAACATGACCTAGCTAACATCACCAGAACCTTTGAAGTTCCACATGTGCTCTCTAATCATAACCCCCTCTTGGTTCCCTAACTGGACTGCTAGCTACAGGGACCTGCCTGGCTTTGGCGGGGCGGCCCGTGAACAGCACCGCCAGCCTCCTACTCCACAGAATATGGCGGAGTGAGGTGAGAGAGCTTGGCTGGCCTTGCTAGGCCCAGCCCCCACCGCCCACTCCAGGTGGCTACATCCGGGGCACAGAGCCAGCCCATGCACTGACAGGGACTGGATCCATCAAAATATATGAATAAGGTCGGGGTCTCAACATGGGTAACACTGTCCTCTGCTCTTCCCCCAGCCTCTTTTTTTTTTTTTTTGGCCTGTTTGTATATTTGTGTATTTTCTTCTTTCTTCTGCCATTGTCCCTCTTTTAGCCTTTTCTATGTTACTCTCTTTTCCCTTCCCCTCTCTGAAACCACCATTACCAAGTAGAGCCAATCTCGACTTTATCATTGAAGATAACCCTGGAGGCATAAAGGTCACAAGAGCCAAGAAATATGTATACCCAGAAGAAACTGCAAAAACAGACATTTCCGAGGAGGACACTATTACCTATCTTTTTGTAACCTCATACAAAGAAAATATCAAACCAACTTGGAGAACAAGCCAAGAGGGATAAAGTACATATGTATACAAAGAAAATGACCAGACATAGAGGCAAAACACAACCCCAGACCCCCAGCCCAACCAGAATAAATACAGAGGAAAATGATATCGAGGAAGTCAGAAGCCATCCAATCAAACTCTCAGAGATGATAGCAACAGAAGTTGAAAAACAGATAGGCATGGCAATAGAGAACATCAAGCTAGAGGTAATAGACCAGGTCAGGAAAGAGATGACCAACCTAATGAAAGATTTGCTTAGTGAGTTTAGGGTAGACACAGATAAAAAAACAGAGGAACTAAGAAAAACAATCGAAAATTTGAATATACAACTTAGCAAAGAAATGGAGCCCATGAAACAGATCCAAACAGATATCCAAGAAATAAAAAACTCGCTGGAAAGTATACGAAGCTGAATGAACAAGAGTGAAGATAGAATCTCAGAACTAGAAGACAGGTCAGCAATCAGTGAGAATGAAAAGAAAGACCTGTTAAAAATAGCTAGAAGGGGCTGGGGATTTAGCTCAGTGATTAGAGTGCTTGCCTTGCAAGCACAAAGGCCTGAGAGTTCAATCCCAGGCACCACAAAAAAAAAATAGCTAGAGAATATGAAAAATCACTACAACATCTGCAAGATGATGCAAAGAGGAACAATATAAGAGTGATAGGAGTAAATGAAACAGCAGGAGATAATACAAAGGATTTAAAGAGATTATTTACAGAAGTAATGGTGGAAAACTTCCCAAGCATGAGAAAAGAACTTGATATACAGATAAGTGAGGCATATAGAACACCAATTACTCATAACCAAAATAAATCCACACCAAGACATAAAATAATCAAGATTCCAGAAATTCAGCAAAAGCACAGAATAATGAAAATTATTAGAGAAAAAAGACAAATCACCTATAAGGGTAAACCCATCAGAATCACAGAGGATTTCTCTACACAAACCCTAAAATCAAGGAGAGCCTGGAGCAACATATTCCAAGCCTTGAAAGAAAACAATCTCCAACCCTGATTGATGTACCTAGCCAAACTATCTATCAAATTCAACAATGAAATAAGATACTTCCATGACAAAGAACAACTGAAGAAATTTATAACCTCCAAACCACCTCTACAAAATGTCTTGAAGGACATCCTGGAGAAGGAAAGAGTTAACTACATTTACAAGGACACTAAAGAAATCCCACCAAGAAAGACAAGCAATTGAACTAAAGTGAAACACAGAACCAACTACAGAAAAGATATATGGCAAAAAAGAGTCAACTCATAACAGCTGTAATCATCAATGTAAACGGGCTCAACTCACCTATCAAAAGAAACAGGCTAGCAGAATGGATCAAGAAAGAAGATCCAGCAATATGCTGCATACAAGAGACACACCCAACCCAAAAGGAAATACAAAGATTGAAAATCAAAGGATGGAAAGCAGTATTTCATGCCACAGGAACCCCCCCAAAAAAACAGGGGTAGCTATCCTAATCTCAGACAAAGTAAACTTCAAGCCAAGACTAATCAAGAGGGATAAAGACGGCCATTACATACTTCTCAAAGGAAAACTTCAAGAGGAAGAAATAACAATCATTAATATTTATGCACCAAATATTGGTGCACCTAAATACATAAAACTAGTATTAAGGGACATGAAAGATCAAATAAACACTAACACAATTATAATGGGAGACTTCAACACCCCACTCTCAAAAAGAGACAGATCAACTAGACAGAAAATTAACAAGGAAATATCAGAACTGAATCAACTCTGTGAACAAATGGACTTAGCACATGTCTACAGAGTGTTTCACCCTACAACAGCAGAATACACTTCTTCTCAGCTGCACACAGGTCGTTTTCCAAAATAGACCACATAATAGCCCATAAAGAATACTTAAGTAAATGTAAGGGAATTGAAATTATCCCATGCATACTATCAGATCATAGTGCATTGAAACTAGAATTCAATGGCAACAAAAACCAAAAAAGCCACATAAACACATGGAAACTAAGTAAAATTCATTTAAAGGAAATCTTCCCTTTAACAAACCCATCCACATACAGAGAATTCCTAGTCAGCTCTGCCATCCTCCTATTTTAAGTATGAGCAGTTGTAAATTATATATTGCTAGGTACAAGCTCAATTCAAACCTTAATGGCTTAAAACAACCAACATTTATTATCTCACATAATTTCTGAGGTTCTAGAAGGCAGAAGTGGCTTAGAGGGGTCAGTTGGCCTCTGGGCCTCTCATTAAGTTGCAGTGATTTTGCTTGGGACTGCAGTTATGCGAAGGCTTGATTTGAATTTCCGTGATCATTTATCCAACTATTGACGAGAAGTTTCAGTTCCACACTAAGTGGGCCACTCTTTGTATCATGGTAGTTAGCCTTTTCCAAAGTGAGTAATTGAAAAAAAAAAAAAAGTGAAAAGGGAAGCAGCAGGAAATCATAGCACCTTTTATGATCTAACCTGCAAAGTCACACACACTCCAACCACATGCTACTGGTCACAGAGACCAATGCTGATATCTGAGAGAGCTAAGTGCACAAGGACATGACTATCAGAAAGGGACATCAGTGACTATCTTGGAAACCAGCTGCCACGCTAGGCAAAACAAACAAAACAAAACTTAACAGATATGTGGAGAAAACTTGCAGCATAAAAGGAAAAAAAAACTGTAATCAAATGTGAAATGGGATTCCAGATGGTCCAAGAAGGAACAGAAGAGGATTTAAAAACAGAAAACACATTATTAGAAACATTGATCAGTACCCTGGACAGATTTTACGAGCAATAAAAAGGGAGGATAGGCCAAAAGAAAGAAAAACTGAGATCTTGAAAATAGCAGTGTAGGGGTTGGGGATTTAGCTCAAGTAGTAGAGTGCTTGCGGCCCCGGGATTGATCCCCAGCACCAAAAAAAAAAAAAAAAAAAAAAAGAAAGTACAATAGCAGTGTATTAGATAAAGACATGAACACTGTACTCCTTTCTATTACATAGTAGCCTAGAGACTGGGCACCTATAATTCAGTCACAAGTGGCAATTACAAGAATGACTTGCTCTCTGAGTATAAACATTGGGAAAGGCTGCTGAGGAGATGCTATATCTAGGTCTTAGATTTAGTGCCTGTCTGTGTGTGTTTGCTCTGCTCTCCCTCCTGGTAGTCTTTTATAATACAATTCAGTCCTGTCCACAGCCCAGCTGTGCTGAGGCAGTGAAGTAGGTTGTCAAGAGACTGCAAAAATACTCTGAGATAGTTTGTGGGACGCAAGGTTTATTAAGATCATCAGGGGAGGACAGAGTTAACTGACACTAAAAGGAAGACTCCAGGAGAAGCACAAGAGGTCTAATAGCACTGCTTGGAAGGTCCAAAGTGGGGCATACTCTCCAACAGCGCCATTTGGCAAAAGCCCACAGTGGGTGAATACTCAACAGCACCACTGATCAGGACATCCAGTGATGACAGACCGGTAAGTATTCACCAATGGAGTGTCCAGAGCAGACAGCTAGACCCCTGTACTCCACAGTGGTCTCTTCAGTTCAGGTTATGACAGAGAGAGGGGATAACAGGTTAAAGTACATCGCAATGACATCATTAGTTTGCTTTGTTCATTGTGTGACCAACACTCCTGGCACACGAGCAGGAAGGCAGGTTCTACAGATAACACTAGTTTTCTCAGTTTCCAGTGTCTTTAAGATAATACTTATCCACAGCCTGGTCTACATATGCTTACAATGTCCCCTTGACTTTTCAAGAGTCTTGGGAAAGCAAAAGGGGCATTTTCAGGGACATGGCGCTAAATGCCCTAGTTTTTCTTCGGGACAACACAAATTGGAACTGCTGTGTTCACTTGCTTTAATTGGAGATGGGCATTATTGAAGTATGAAATATGCTTGCTACCTCTCTGAACTTTTAAATATTTGTAACAGAGCCAAATTTAAATATTTAAAATACTTTATTGTTCTTCATATTGAAAGCTAATTTTTCCTTTCTCTGAATATGTATTAACATAATTTCAACTCCACTACAAAGTCTCTAAATTTCTTTTCTTGAAAAGATTCTAGAAGCTGGTGTGTACTACATGACACTACACACTGTAGCTATAATAACAATCAACACATGGAGCTTACAATATACAGGGTAAGCAGGCAATTTCTATCTTAAGTGAGAAAGCCTATTACGGCAGTCCAAGGATTCGCAAGAATACATATGAAAAGATCCTAACCCAATCCCGGGAAGTATGTAGTCAAGAAAAATTTCTCACTTCCCTCTCTCAAAGCCTCATATCCAAAACATCAAAATATCTACTCAACTTTGCTTCCTAAATTAACCTTAAGCTCTTTTAGAGAAGTTTCTCTGAGCTTCATTTCCACCATGTCAACCCATTGTTATTAATGGGTCTAAGTCAACCCATTGTTATTAATCACTTATTTCAATAAATAGTCTTATTCCCATAGTTTTATAGATTGTCTTTCTGAATCCATATTAGCATGCTGTTTTAAAAACACATTTTAATCATGTAATGTGGTTTTGATATGATTTGAACGTGTCCAGGATTGGAAGTGTGTACTCACTTCACAGTTCTATTCAATAAAGTTCTCTGTTCAATCACCCTTTGATGCTTATCTTTCAAAAAAGGTTATTATGGTTTATGTGACAGAAGCTGGGTATCCAGTGTGGCAGTATTGAGGTGGTAGAACTTGAAGAGGCGGGGCCTCCTGCATGGTAATTAGGTCATGAGAGCACTATTCTCAGAAGGAATTAATGCTGATTTCACAGAGTAAGTTATTTCTGCAGAGAGCATCTTGTCAAAGTGAGACCACACCAGCCAACTGATCCCTTTTGCGTGAGGCAGGTTCCTTTTCTGTTTCTCTGCCAGGCAGCCGGTGGGCCCTCCCCAGAAGCCAAACAGATGGAGATGCCTCATCTTGGACTTTCAGCCTCCAAAACTGTCAGCTACATGAACCTCTTTTCTGTATAAAGTACCCACCATTAAGTATTTTGTCAAAGAAACAGAACAGACTAAATATCGTATCATTTGTCTGTTTAAAATATTTCAGTGGCTTCCCATTCCTCTAATAGAAAGGTAGATTCTTTACCATGACTCACCCCATATTGATCTTTCTAGTCAGATATGAAGCCATCACCTCTAACATTTTACTAACCACACAGGTCTTTTGTGTGCTGTAGCCTGTACACTTACTATAGATTTTTGAAGATATTTCCTTCTAATTGCTACATTCTTCCTTAACTTCTTTTCCTTAATAACTCCATCTTTCCCTCTAGATCTCAATTCAATCATTTCCTCAGAGAAGTATTTCTGTACTTCCCTGGCTTCGTTGGTAAGATAAAATATAACTTACTTGGAGATCCATACCCAAGGCAGCATGACAGAAGACCAGCCGCACCCAGCAAACACCATGTCAAAATGCGAACTCCTAGCCAGCTCTGAATTTTGTTTCCCCTGGACATAGAGCTGCAGAAGCAACGACCAACAAACTGACCTGACTGTGAATGAGACCAAAGCCCCAGGAGAGAAGGTAAACCTTGAAGAATCAGCAACTTCAAGGAGAAATAATGGATGGGCCAGCAGCACTAACTCCAAGAAAAGCCCAAGACTGTTGTAAACTACAAAAACAGTGTGGGGTTTTACTCTGAGAGTTACTTTTTCATGGCAGGATAAAATTGGAGAAGACGTCCAGCACCGTTCTGCCATAGTGCCAGACAGAGTTTAATCAAGTTCCATTTTGGGAAGATAGTGTGGGACTGAGCCACGCAGAACAAATATGCTACAGCTTCACTCCAGGATTTTCAGTGTTACCCTACCACAGTGACTGAGTGAAAGAGAGCCATGGGAGACAGACATGGAGAGGCTGAGTACTAGACATAGATTCCCAGAGAAGTTCAAACTCAAGCTGGAAAAGACAGTAGGTCCCACACTCTATTAGACAACAGAGGTATTGTTACTGATTGATTATTGAAAGATACCTTAAAAACAACAAGAGTACATGAAAAAAGGATCCAACAGTTGATTGGCCCAGTGGATGTGGCATCAAGACCTGTAGATGATGGCACTGAGTCCAGCAGTCGCTTGAGCCTCTGCCCTGAAGCTGATGCTTATACCAAAAGAGACCCCATGGTCTGATTGCTTTCCCATTTAACAATGTGACCAAGAATGTGCCTTGGCTTGGACAGCTGCCACTGTCTGAAGTTTACAGATGGCAAGGCCTCTGGGATGGGGAAGGAGGTGTCTCAAAAACCCACAGGCTATAAAGCTGGGTAGAGGACCATGGCATGCTGCTGGATTCCAAGATTGTAGGTCCTGGAAGGAACCATTCATTTGGAAACTCAGGAAGGTTTTTTGGAACATTTTTTTTCTTCTTATTTGCTGGTTGTGTGTGTGTGTGCATGCGCGTGTGCGTGTGTGTGTGCACATGTAGCGTTTGGAAGGTTTTTTTTTTTTTTCCCGTTTTCTGTTTTGTTTTCTCTTTTCTTTTTTCCCCCTTGTTATTTTTTCTTTTTCCTTTTTTTGTTTGTTCTTTTCTGCTACTTTCATCTAACAGTATAAATTGCCTTTTATTCTATAATATGATAATTTTTTCACTTTTTCACCTTTCTCATCGTTAATTGCTTATATTTTCAAATTTCACTCTTTTTCATTTTCTCATTCCCCTACAATTTCTATCTTTAATGCTATAACCATTAAGCTTTATGAATCTATAGATAGTTGACTATATGATACTAGTGCTGAATACTGTTATATTGTTAGTGGAGGTAAAGTTGTTCCATTTAATAGATATTTACAGTAGGTCAATATTTAGTTTGTCTTAGAGTTTACACTATAATCATAGATCTCCTTTCTATGGTTAATAGTGTGGTATGTTATTGGTTCTGGGGTTGTCAGTATCTAGTTTGCCTTTGACACTATTATTGTTGCTGATTTTAGTATTATAGACAAGGTAACATGATTGCTGCTATCAGTTGTTTTCCCTGTATGCCAATATCTGGATTGCCTTGGTGTCATTAACAATACAGAAGCCCATTCCCAAAGAACTGGGTACAGAACCAAATACACTGTGGCATGCCTTCCCAAATAAATGGAGATGGGGAATATTAGGACAGAAGCAAAGGCCTATAGTTGGCCATCCCCAGAGAGCATCACTGAAAAGCAGACAGTAAGAAGTCTCCATACTAGCAACAGAGAGTCTTGTGAATGGGGAGCTGCAGGAGTGTAGGCTGGGATGCTGTGAACCTGTGACATGAGCATCTGAGGCAGTGAATAATAGCTTTTCTGATCTGCAATTAAAAAATGCCCTCCAATAAAACTGTGTTGCAAAAAGTGCGAAAGAAACAAAACAAGAAATAGCAACAAGTAGAGGAGGCAGAACCTGAAGAATCTGTGGTGGAAAAAGTACTAGACTAACATATAGTGAGTAAGAAGGTGGAATATGTTCTGAAGTGGACAATACATGAGAACTTGAAGAAAATTTAGATTGTCCAGAGTTAACTGATGCATCCCTTACTTCCAAAAAAGCTGGTTTAAAAAAATATTACAAAAGGAAAATCTTTATCTGACAGTGAATCTGATGATAGCAAAGCAGAGAACAGAAGAGATATTGACAAACTGAGAGGTCTTGACTCTGAACAAATAATTGGTGCCACAGACAGTAATGGAGAACTGACATTTCTCATGAAATGGAAAGATTCAGATGAAGCTGACTTGGTGCTAGCAAAAGAGGCAAATATGAAATGTCCTCAAATTATAATTGTTTTTTATTTATTTTATTTTATTTTTTTGAGACAGGGTCTCACTGTGTAGTTCAGTCTGGCCTTGAACTCACTTTATAGCCCAGACAGGCCTCAAACTTGCGGTGATCCTCCTGCCTCAGCCTCCTGAGTCCTGGGATTACAAGCATGTGCCACCACACCCAACCTGTAATTGCTTTTTATGAAGAGAGACTAACTTGGCATTCTTGTCCAGAAGATGAAGTTCAACAACCTACATCATTTGGGTTAGCAAGTCTAAAGCCCTGAGTTCAATCCCCAGTACCCCCTCAAATCTACATCATTTTTTACATTATTTACATTATTTTATATTATATATATATTAATATATAGAGAATATTAGATATATTCTATATATATTCTATATAGAATATATATTAATATATAGAGAATATTATTATATGTAATAATATAGAATATATATAGGATTATATTATATTCTATATAATGTACATTATACATATAAAAATAGATCTTGTTTTTGAATTTACTAGTGTGAAAAATCTGCAGTCTAACAAAAGTCAAATTTGATATGTTAGTTTTGAAAGTAGTATTTGGGGGAGTTGTTGGGTTTTGTCTGTTTTGCATCAATAGCACTGGTTACTTCAAACAAATAAAAGTTTTCTGTAGTTGCTTCCTTTATCAGGAAATAGCAAAAAACAAAAAACAAAACAAAACAAAAAAAAACCCCAAAAACAAAAAACAAAGTCTCCCATTATTATCAACCCACAAGCCTCAGTACAGAAAACAAACAAGAAATAAAAACATACAAATGCTTCCCAAAACTCCCAATGCCCACAAAACTGATCCAGAGATCTCTGAAGGGGAAGAGCTCAAAACCACACAGCCAAATTATTTGAAAGGGTACCAGAGGAGATAACGAAACAGATCAATAAAGTGTTTGGTGAGTTCAAAGAAGATAAAGCTAACTAGATAATGATCCTGATAAATAAAATGGTCAGCAAGTCTACAGAAGACACTAATAAAAAGGTAGTTGAAACAAAGAAAGTGATACAAAATATGAATGTCCAAAACAGAAAATAATTAGAGTCAATGAAAAGGTGAAAATTCTATTGAAAATATGGGCAGCAGAAGTGACTAATGTGAGGACAGTGTTAGAACTAGAAGACAGGGCTGTTGTCAGTGATCAATTATTGGGAGACACCTTAAAAACAAGAGAACATAAAAAAGTCCAACAGTTGCTAGATGATGCAAACAAGACTAATCTAAGATCAACTGAGATAAGTGAAAAATCAGAAGACAGCACAAATGGCATAAAAAACTGTTTGCGGAAATAATAGCCAAAAACTTTCCAAACAAGGGAAAATAATTTAACATACAGATAAGTGAGGCATACAAAAACCCAAATAGCCACAATCAGAAAAGAACCTCTCCATGACACATCATAATCAAAATCCCTAAAGTCCAAAATAAGAACTGAATGTTAAAGGCTGTTAGAGAAAAGCAATGAATCACTTTTAAAGGAAATCCACTGGAATCACAGTAGACTTTTCAACATAAATCTTAAAGGCCAAGAGCGCATGGAGTGAAGTGTTTCAAGCCTGAAAAGAAAACAACTTCCAACCCAAACTAATATACCCTGCAAAAGTATCTTCCAAAACTGATGGAAAAATAAGATATTTCCATGATAAAGAGCACCTAAAGAAATTCCTGATGACCAAGTCAGAACTCTAAAAAACTCTCAAAGATATTCAAGAAAGAAATAATGAATCTAACAGTGCCAAGAAACAACAAACAAAAAGTCCAGTAGAATGAATGCACCAGGTAGAGTGAGCAATAAAGTAGAAGAAAAAACAATCAGCAACAGGAAAACAATGCAATGATAGGAAAATCAGTAATAATTCTCAATGCAAATAGTCTCAGCTCACCAATCAAAAGACAGAGATTGGAGAATGGATCAAGAAACAAAGTCCAATGGTATACTGTATACAAGACATATTTAAACCAAAAAGAAATTCATAAGCTAAAAATCAAAGGATGGAGAACAATATTCTATGCAGCAGAAATCTGAAAACAAGCAAAATAGTTATCCTATTTTCAGACAAAGTAGACTTCACACCACAACTGATCAGAAAAAAGGTCACTACATATTAGTTAAGGAAACAATTCAACAGAAAGGGATAACAATTATAAATACAGAATGCTGCCTAGCAAGTACAAAGCCTTGAGTGCAATCCCAGCATTACAAAACAAATAAATACATACATACATGTTGCACCAAACAACAGCACACCGATTTTCATGGAAAAAACACTAGCAGACATAAAAGATCAGATAAAGAGAAATACAATTATAGTGGAGGACCTCAATACCCTCCTGTCACAAATGAGTCAACTACCAAGTTAAACCAAACCTTTGAACAAATGGAATTAATAGATATCTACAGAATTTTCCACCCAACAACAATGGAATAAGTATTCTCAAGAGCACATGGAACTTTCTTCAAAATAGACCACATACTAGCCAATGAAGCATGCTCAAATATCTACAGAAGAATAAAAAATATACCATGCATGTTATCAGATCATAGTGCAATAAAAGTAAAACACAATGGCAAAAGAAACCACAGAGAATATGCAAATGCATGGAAATTAAATAATACATTCTTGAATAATCAGTGAAGAAATAAGACAGTTGCTGGAATTAAATGATAATTCCAATACAACATACTGTACCAGAATTTATGGGACACAATGGAAGTAGTCCTCATATGAGGGAAACTTATAGCTGTGAATGCCCACATAAGAAAAACAGAGTGAGCCAAAACAAATAACCTAATTATACACCTCAAGGTCCTAGTAAGACAAGAACAATCCAAATCCAAACTAGTACAGGAAGGAAATTATAAAGATTAGAGCAGAAATTAATGAAGACTAAAAAACAGTAAAAAGAACCAACAAGTCAAAGAACTGGTTCTTTAAAAGAATAAATGAAAAAACCAATCCCTAGCCAATCTTATCCAAAAAGGAAGGCAAAGGCCTGAATCAATGCAATGACTAAAGAAAACGGTGAAATCACAACAGAACACCACCAAACAGAAGATTATTAGCAACTATTTCACAAACCTGTATGCCAATAAAATGGAGAATTCAGAAGAAATAAATAGATTCCTAGATACATATGAGTTACCAAAACTGAAGAAAGATTTAAAAATCCTAAATAATCCAATAACAGGCAATGAAACTGAAGTGGTAATAATTAAAAAAAAAAAACCCTACCAACTAAGAAAAGCCCCAGTCCCAAAGGATTCATCACCAAATTCTTCAAGAATTTCAGAGAAAATCTAACACCAAAACTCAAACTTTTTAATAAAAGTATATGTAAAGGAGTACTGACGATCTCACTCCTGGAAGCTAGCATTACCCTGGTTACAAAAACAGACAAGGATCCAATAAAAAAGAAGACTACAGGCCAATCTCTTTAATGAACATATATGCAAAAATTCTTAAGATACTGGCAAAGAGAATGCAACAAATCATCAAAAAGATCATACATCATGACCAAATAGGCTTTATTCCAAGGATCGTTCAACATACACAAATCAATAAATGAACTATATCACATGCACATAGCAAGGATAAAAACCACGTGATCATCTTAATAGACTGAAAAAGCCTTTGGACAAAATCCAACATCCATTCATGATAAAAATCCTGAAGAAAATAGACGTAGAAGGACTTTATCTCAGGCTAATAAAGGCCATTTATGATAAACCAATGGTCAATATCATATTAAATGGGGAAAACCTGAAAGCTTTCTCTCTAAAATCAGGAACAAGACAAGGATATCCACTATTACAACTCTTGTTCAACACAGTCCTTGAATCATTAGCCAGAGAAATCAGGCAAGAAAAAGAAATAAAAGGGATACGTATAGGAAAGGAAGAAGTCAAATTTCCATGACATGATCCTCTACATGGAGGACCCTAAAATTCTACCAGAAGACTTCTAGAATTAATTAATAGCCAGATTCAGCAATGTAGCAGGATACAAAATAAACACACAAAAGTCAAAAGTGTTCCTGTATACCAATAATGAACTCACTGAGAAAGGAATAAGAAAAACAATATCATTCACATTACTATCACAAAATTTAAATACTTAGAAATTCACCTAACAGAGGAAGTGAAAAATCTTCACAGTGAAAACTACCAAAGAGACTGAAGAGTACCTCAGAAAATAGAAAGACATCTCTCGTTCTTGGATAGGCAGAACCCATATAGCCAAAATGAGCACGTTTCCAAAACTGAAATATAGATTTAATGCAATCCCAATTAAAACGCCACTAGCATTCCTCACGGGCCTAGAGAAAACCATCCTAAAATCCATATAGAACCAGAGAAACTCAGAATAGCAAAAGCAATCCTGGATAAGAAGAGCAAAGAAAGCATCACAGTCACAGATTTGAAATTATATTATGAAGTAGATCAGTGGAACAGAACAGAGGAAGCAGAAACAACCCCAAGTACATTCAGCAATTTTATTTTTGACCAAGGGGTCAAAAACATACACTGGAAGAAAGATAGTATCTTTTAAATAGTATCTTTTAAAAACGGTGCTGGGAAAATTGGATATCTCACCATGAATATCTCACCATGTGCTAAACCAAAATCAAAATGGAACAAAGATATAAATCTGCTGGAAGATAAAGTAGGTAAAATGAAGACATTGCTATAGACAAGATGAACTTTCTGAACAGAATCCTAGTGCAACAAGAAACAATGCCAAGAATCAAGAAATGGGATTGTAGCAAATTTAAAAGCTTCTGTGAAGCAAAGAAAACAACTGAGAGAATGAAGAGACAACCTACAGAATGGGAAAAATTTTTGCCTGGTATTCCTCAGACAGAGGGCTAATATCTAGAATATATAAAGAAGTAAAAAAAAAAATTAGATGTCACAGTCAAAAAATGGCTAACTGAAATGGATACTTCTCAGAAGAAGTACAAATCGCCAATAAATACATGAAAGAATGTTCACCATCACTGGCAATTAGAGAAATGCAAATTAAACCAACACTAAGATTTCTTCTTACTCCAGAAAGAATGGCTACAAGAAATCAAATAATAATAAATGCTGACAAGGCTGTGGGAAAACAGGAACCCCTCTGTACTGTTGGTGGGAATATAATCTAGTACAACCACTATGGAAATCAGTATGAAGATTCCTCAAAAGTAAAACTAGAAATCTCATTTGACCCAGCTATTCCCTTTCTAGATATCTGAGTGAATTAAAGACATCATATTACAATGATACTTGCATACCCATTATTTTGTTTGTTTATTTTGAGATTGAGGGTATG
Source organism: Hystrix cristata (assembly GCA_004026905.1). Lineage (NCBI taxonomy): Eukaryota > Metazoa > Chordata > Mammalia > Rodentia > Hystricidae > Hystrix > Hystrix cristata. The sequence continues at coordinate 51,646 of PVJO010005329.1, read as the reverse complement.
CTGGGGATCAAACTCAGGGCCTTGTGCTTGCTAGGGCAAGCACTCTACCACTGAGCTATATCCCAACCCCTATTCATTTTTATAGCAGCACAATTCATAAAAGCTAAATCTTGGAAGTAGCCTATATGCCCATCAACAGTTGAATGGATAAAGAAAATATGGTATCGATACAAAATGGAATACAGTGGGCCCTGAAATTCATGGAGGTTACGCTCCTAGAGAACCCGCAAATTGTGAAAAACTGAGAGTTTCAGATATGGTCAGAAAAATGCCTATAAATGCCTATTTTTATAGTTTAAACCCTAAATTTTGCATGTCTCTTGTAGTTATGTAGTTTAATAAAATATTGTCTTAATAACGTCTTAGAAGATACAACTCGTTTTGGAGGCATTTTAAGGATCTTAAGGCTTTAAGAAGAACAAAATCAACAACACTGGAGAGGTCTATATGAGGTACAGCAACCTGTTATGATGTGGAAATGCTAGTGCACCTGTGGAGATGGGTTACAGGGCAGCAGCCAATCAGCAACAAGGAGAACTAAATAATGCTTTTGGATTGGCTGCTTGCAAACCTCTCACCAAGAAAACAATTGCAGAGGATATTTACAGTTTCTGAGAAATTGTGAGGGTTTCTGAGAACAATTATTAGTTAGGTTCTAAGGAAAAATCTGCCCAGGACTGAGACTTTAAACTCTGAACCATGACTTCTTGGGGGTATACCATACTACTCTGCCATAAAGAAGGATAAGCTTGAGTTGTTCATAGATAAATGGATGCACCTTGAGACTACAGTATCAAATAAATTAAATCAGATACACAAGCTTAAATATCACATGGTTTCTATTATATGAGAAAGCCAAAATATAAATGAAGAGCAAAACAAAAGATAATAGGAAGCAGAGAGATATTTTTCAAAGAGAAGGTGATCAAGAGATGAAGGAAGGGGAAGGGAGGTGAGGAAATGGGGATGAAAAAAAGAATTGAAAACCAAAAGGAGACAGATATTTTTTGCAAACAGGAAGCAGACCAAGAGATGGAAGGAGCAGGGAGGGAGGAGGGGGTAGGGGAAATAGAAAGAATTAAGATATGTTATGTGCATGTACCAACTCCCCACAATAAATGTAATCATTATGTACTGCAAACATGTACTAATAAAAGTTAAAATCTATTATAAAAATAAATAAATTAGAAATTACTGTCAACAAAGAAAATATGTCTTACTTTTGTTCTTAGAGTACCATGCTTTCCTCCTTCATAGCAGTTTTTAATACTTATGAAATTACCAGTTTGTTTCACAGTTTGACTAACATCTATCTTCCCTACTAAACTACATGCCCCCTATGGTCTGAAACTAGTAGCAAAGAATTGAGATAGATGAGAATTGGAAGCTAAGCCAGGCTATCTAATAAAGATTTATAGGTTAAACTCGGGAACTTGAATTTGATCCTAAAGTCAGCAGTTGCCCCAATAGCAATGGAATACCATATCTGATATTTTAACTAATTTTAAAAGTTAACAGTTGTCTTCCTTTTTGTGACACAAACTGATTTTCAGATTAATGAGTTCAGCAAGTTATTACTGAACCATCAAACAGGAGAGAATCTGAATTTCCTCCCTAAACGTGAAAAAATTTGAGTTCTGTCCAAATGGAAAAAAATTTAAACTGAATTATTAGATAGGTAAGGTTAATTTGCTATAATTAAATGTTAATCATGCAACCAATTCATCTCACACATACTAAAGGAAACCTTCCAGCTCCTGTAAGGCATTCCACAATTCCCCAAAGACCTAATCTGAAGAACAATGTCGATGTGGCCCTCATAGTCCAACTTCTTTCTACACTTTTCTCAAAAGTGTCTAAAATTAGAGATGTACTTGTGTAATCAAACTCACTCCTAACTTCTAAGAATTACAGTTTTTCTTTCTTAAAATTGATACTATAGAAAATACATGTTCTTGTCAGCTTCCTCCTTTCCTTAGGAGGAAGAAGCTGACTGGGAAAAGAAAAAGGTTAACTCTCACTTGGTCTCTGCTGTCAAATAACATTCCTAAATTTGTTATGCTGTTCATAGGGACAACAGTAAGATTCATTTTTTGAACTTGGCAAGAAGTTGCACATTGAGTCTCGGGATATTTTTTAATGATGATCTGAAGATATGCAAAGTCGGAAAACAGAGACAGAGTAAGCGCTGAACAAGTCTTGAATAAACATATTAAATGTACTAACATATGCAGGTAAAAAGATGATAATATTTAGGAGATTCAATAGCCAAAAGAAGTTTAGACAAGGGCAAGTCAAACATTCGTAGTGTTTTCTTTCATAGCGAAGAGAAAGGTGTCTTGGCAACATGATGACTAGCCAAGTGAAGCTGTATGACTCTGCAGTGGACATGCACTGAGCAATTTTCAGAGCTCTATGACACCATATACTGTATTAAAACCTCCTACTAACTCTTCTTCTCCTAGTTGCAGTCTCACTGAACAGCCCCTTAGTTATGATTAACATGTTCCATTTTTATTTGCCTGCAAAGAAAGCACTTACTTTAAGTCTCTCTAATGGTTAATCTTCTCATTTCAAGTTAAATAAATTAGCATTTTATATTTGGTCATTGGACTCCATGAGCTTGTTCAGCGTGAGTTCATTATGAGAATCAAATGCAACCCTTGACATGCTGACAATCATGTTTTTGATAGCCTGAAGGCCATGCAGGCCTGATAAGAATTTACCAAGGGAAAGCTTACCTGAAAGGGATCTGTCTGGATGGCCAATCTCCCAAGACAATGCCAGGATTTTTTCCATGTGTATTTTGCATTAAAACCACAGCAGTTAATGAGGGGAGCCTGGACTTCTATCACCACCTGGCACTAACAAGTTGTCTTGTTAGTTGTCTTCTTCCCTCCTGTAGAATATAGAGAAAAGAATCAGTAAACTTTAAAAAAGAATAGAAATCACCTAATTGGACAACAAAGAAAAAAATAGACTAAACCAAGATCAAACTAAAGATTAAAAATAAGCCAATCATAAAACATTATATACTGTATAATTTCATTTTTAATACATTCTTTAAAATAGGAAATTATAGAAATGGAGAAAAGATTAGTGCTTAACAAAGTTTGAGGAGGAGTACTCCAAACAGAGTGAACCAAGTAAAAGTACTCTACACTGAGATATCCTTGCTATTTTTTTACAACTACATGTGTATTTAGTTATTTTAAAATTAAAAATTAAGATAACAATTAACAAAAAGGTACAATAATATTTAGTCTTTAAAGACAAACTTTGTCTTTTTTGCTTTATGCTTCCAATCAGAATAAAAGCAGTAAATATTTATTGACTATATATGATGATCATTTTAATATCACCTCATTTGTGAGGATAGCTAGCTTATCCAAAATCACGCAGTTATCGAATGACAAAGTCAAGAGTCACAGGCAGACATGATGGTCTAAAAGTAATGTTTTTGATTACCACAACTTTCAAAGACAACTGATGTTCAGCATCACTTGGGCAGGATTTTATTTCGAAATGAGAGCTAAAATCATGCAATTTTAATTGTGTTTCCCTTAGCCCGTTTTTTTCTTGCATCTCCTTTCCTACACTGCTCTTCTATGCTCTGGTGCAGATACATTTCTTGTATTCTACAAGCATCACAAGCAAGCTGAGTTTTTTCTGCTTCACTGGATGACCTGATAAAATCCAATACTTCTTAAAATAAGTTTCTAAATAGCTCATGGAAACACTGTCAGGCATCGCCTACAGCACCCAGGCTTTGTTCATTTCTCCTGAGTCTTAGTAAAAATAGCTGCCTCTTCCTTCCATCTTCCCTCTTGTTTGATGATGCCTGGCAGTGATGGCAGTAGTTTTTAAGTTGTTAGTAAGAAAACCCACTCGCTACTGTAATTAATTAAAATCTTCACATAAGGGTAAATTCCTCAGTCTGCTGCACCAAACATTTTACATTTTCATGGCTTGGAGATACTGAATTAATTTGATATTGCAAGGATATGACGGGTTCTTTAAGATTGTCTGCCACTCAGGACTTTACATGGATTCCAGTAAACAAAATGCTACACAATCCAGCTTTTCTTCAGCAGCAATCTCGCTCATAAAGTCCTCTGGGAAATTTTGAATATACATTTAGTTATTTACCATGCACTACTGTGCTAAGTGCTTTACTTGTGGCACATGACTTGATCGTCCCCAGTCATGAAGTGAGTTTTTAACATTTTTAACATTTCCCCTTTACACATGAGGAAGAGACATGAGAGTTTAAGTGCTTTGCCTGAAAACCACCTATAGTATGGGATTTTGAATTCAAGCAGTTTAATTCAAGGAGCCCAAAAGCTTAGCCATCATGTTTTAGTACTTCTGCATTTAATGAATATGCTTACATGCTTTATAAATTTACTTCCACGTGCCTTTGGGGAATTGTTAGAAAATAGTTGAAGTCAAAAAAGAAAATAGAAGTAAAAAATGTGGTAGAGAAACAGTGATTTTAAAAAATCATTTTTTAAGGGTTGGGGGATTTAGCTCAAGTGGTAGAGCACTTGCCTAGCAAGTGCAAGGCCCTGAGTTCAATCCCCAACACTAAAAAGAAATCCTTATTTTTTTTGAGACAAGGTCTCACTATGTAGCCCAGGCTGGCCTCAAACTTGTGCTGATCTTCCTGCCTCAGCCTTCCAACTGCTGGGATTACAGGCATGTGCCACCATGCCAGCAGTAACTTCAAAGCAACAGGAAGAGTCCAAGAATAATAGAAAGAACTTCAGTATAGCTTCAACCAGGTTTCCCAATTGTTGATGTTTAACAAAATTTCTTTACTAAAGAAACTCTTTCTCCATGCATTCCCTATAATGACACACACACGCACGCATGTGCATGCATACATTTTTTCCAAACCAGTCAAGAAAAAGTTGTAGGTATTATGATCCATTACTTCTACTTCCTAAAGTATACTCTCCTGTACAAAGAAAACAGAGTAAATTTACACTCTGACCATATAATTCACAAACTCCACTCGAATTCCACAAATATTTCTAATAATGTACTTTATATCAAAGGAAAGTACAAGGATATTCTGTCCAAGATCCACCTGGGTCCAGTGTTACAGCTCATTGTCAGTTCTCTTTTTTCAGTCTGAAATAGTTCCTCAGTATATTTCATATTTGCACATTTTTAAGAGTACAAGCTAGTTATTTTGCAGAATTCTCTCCAATTTAAGTTTATTTGTGCTTCCTTAATATTAGATCTGGCTTATAGGTTTTGGCAGGAATGACACAGAAATGACACTGTGTTTTCAGGAGATCATATCAAGAACACAATGCTGATTTTTACCATTCATAGTAGTGTTAATTTCCATTATTGGGTTAAGGTGACGATGGCCAAATTTCTTCAATATGAATGCACATAACAACTTGCCTGTGTACATTCCCTACAGTCTCTACTTCTTTATCACTCTGTTGGTGCCTCTTTCAATCTCATTATGTCTTCCTTCCTTCTGACCAACTATGCATCCATCATTTTTATTCTAGCATTGAATAATGTCATTGTTTTCCTCACTTTATGCTTCCCTAGCAGTTTAACTCAACAAAACTCCTTTTGCTCTTTCAGTTGGTCTGAACTTTGCATGAGGAAAGCAAGTTGATTAAATCAAGCCACACTAGGGTGTTAGTTTCTAAAAGGCAATTTTTGTCTCCCTGGGGTTTTTGTCCACTGAATCTCTCAAGAAAGAAGTTTGGCACAGAGAGATTTTCTTTACCACAGGCATCACCATGCAAGACCAGGCTTCTGGGTTGAAGGGAAGATACGAGAACAGTATGGTCTTCAAGTATCTCAGAATGTTCCCTTTCTCTCTTTCTCCCTTTCTCTTTCTCTCAAATTTCTCCTCTCTAATCACTTTCTGCAGTTTGAGTCTTTTAAATCCCAAACATTCCTAAGAGGCACTGAGGATTATGGAGGTTACATTTGACAGACTCAGAACTGGGACACAGCGTCATGATGACACGGAACACATGAAAATGTACTCCCCAGGAAATTCTACACGTCTGTTTGCAATGTGAAAACTGAATACAGGTTCAGTCCTAGCTATGGTATTACTTATGGATTCTTAAGATGTTCAATCTTTTAAAACTGCTTTGCTTCACAACAAACAGGCATAATAAAATCTATTTCAAAGAGTGATTACGAGAAAACTCCCAAATGTCCATAAAATATGAGACTCCTCCATCCTTTACAAGTATTACTGCATTGTATCTTTTCATTTTTTTTTTTTTTTTGTGGTGCCGGGGATCGAACTCAGGCCCTTGTGCTTGCAAGGCAAGCACTCTAATCACTGAGCTAAATCCCCAGCCCCTGCATTGTATCTTCACAATAATTTATATATCACAAAAATCTTTGTGTACTATTTTTACTACAACTGTATAGATAAAAAAGCAGACAAAAATGATTAATAATTTACACGAGGTCACACAACTATTAAATTGTAGAGCTGATTTGTACTGAAGCAGTATGACTCTAGAGCTTACAATTTAGAACCACAGCATTATCCTAAACAAAGTATAACATGTAATTTTTGAACCCAATTGCAATGACCAGTGGTTTTAGGCATGATAATTACAAGCATGTAAAAAGTATGAAGGCAGAGCCTATAATCAATTTACCTTTGTATTCTTCCCTTATCCTACCCTAGGCTGTGCTTTTTGGTAGTTGCTCAGTACATTTTAGGTAAACAAATAAAAAAAGAACTCTACAGTTAAAGTATTAAAGAGTTTTGAGTGGAGAAATATAGACCCTAGTGACTCAAAGAGTCATTAAGGACACAAAATTTTATTTAAGAAGTTAGGGTTAGGGTCGGGTGGGGGAACAGAAGGTAGGGGTGGAGAAGAGGGGGGGAAACCAAGATACATCATGTACAGGTACAAAATAATCATGATGAATGTGATCACTGTGTGTACAATGTACCAATACATGTTCTTGGCAAAGAAAAAAGAAAAAAAAGTGAATGGCCAAAATTTCTAAGCAAATTCTTCTATTCAAACTTCTCTATCAAAAGCTCAGATTTCACAAATATTGAACTCCCTGATGAGATTCTATTTCAAACAAGGAAGTCCATGATTCACTCTAATTATTCCTTAAAAGCATACAGCGTATTATAATAAAATATTTGCTCTTGGCCTTATTCTGTCTTACTATTCTAGAAAATAGAAGAGGATATGAGAGAATTGACATTTCCTTTTAACATAGTTCTAAAAATATACTAGAATAATACAATGCAAAAGCAAAAAGTGTCCTGTCATCAAATCTTGTCTTAGGCCTATACAGCCTGATGTGTCTCCAAAAGAATGCACAACACTGACACAGTGGTGTTTCTCACAAGAATTCAATTTGTCGTCGTTTTGTCATCCACCTGAGCACCCTGTGGTGGTGTGGTAATATTTATCTTATCCCGCAGATAGTATGGAGAGTCAGAAGTGACCAATCCATGAACACAGTAAGATTTTGCAATGTGACTTACGTTCTAGAATAAATGTCTAATTTCTCATAAATACAGTTGGCCAAAAAAGACTCTAATTTCTGACCAAAAACTCAGTCTAGGGTCTCAGAAATAGTTTTTACACCTGGAAAAAGAGATTGACGTATGTGATACAATTAAATTTATCTTCTGTTTCCACAATTATCTGTTTCCCAAGAGACGGATTTTTTGGTATGTCTACATTAGTCATGCTGCAGGCATTCCGTAAATATCTGATGATTCATAGCTGTCCATTCATATTTAAGAATAAGGGTCTAAAACTGACTAGAAGCTCTGTGTATATAGGTGGAATTTAGCAACTGCAAGTCTGTATCTGTTCAGATACATCAAATAACTGGACCATGAACATAATCATAATTTACATAGTGATTGAAACTTTACAGCTTGTAAATGATCTAAAATTGAGAGAGTTCTCACTTCCTTTGGAAAAAGCAGGATGTATGTATCCATATATATGTGTATATGGGTGTATATAAAATAAAATGTTTACTCTCCTTAGTTAGATGTTGAAAATACCTTCCTCCAGATTATAATTCATCTAGTTCCTTTGTGGCAGCCTTCACTAAAACGTCTTAATTTTGATGTAGTCAAAGTCATTAGTACTTTTCTGTCTGATTAAGAAAGTATTTTCTACCTCAGAATTACAAAGATATTCTCCTACATTCTATCAGAAAATAAAATATATATAAGATAATAAGAAAAATAAATATATGCTAATAAAGATCCACAAATTGCTAAGGCATTCTTATCAAAAGGACCAAAGTGCTATCACAAAGAGGGAAAAAAATCAGTGGAAGAAGAGACCATGCGTATCTAACGCATCACTTACATCAAAAATATACAGAAAAAAATGCAATGGATATAAGATGGATAAAAAAGGAACACCAAACTATAATGTCCTGCAAGAGGAGGAAAGCCTGTGTGAATATAAGTGGAAAGCAATGCCAAAATAACTCCTAATTAAAGTTAGTTCCTTAATATCTTCATGTGCCTTTAATGCTGAAGTGGGGAGACTATGGCATTTTCAGGAAAAGAAGCCTTCAAATTCTACTGCAACTTCTTAAAGAGAAATAACATTATTCATAAAATGTAGACGTAAAACTGGTCCAGCCACTATGGAAATCAATACGGAGATTCCTCAAAAAACTAGAACTAGAGGTTCCATTTGATCCAGCTATTCCCCTACTGGGGATCTTCCCAGAAGAATTGGAATTGTCATATCATAGGGATGTGTACACAACCATGTTTATAGCAACACTAGCTAAGTCTTGTAAACAACCTAAATGCCCAACAACCAATGAATGGCTAAAGAAGATGTGGTTTTTCTACACAATGGAGTACTACACTGCCATAAAAAAGATAAACTAGGGTCATTTGTATGTAAATGGATGTTCCTTGAGAACATACTCTTAAGTAAAATAAATCAGACACTCATGAGTACACATTGAATTATTTCTCTGATATGAGAAACCATAAGTGTAAATAGGACAAAGAGGTGTAATAGATAAACTAGGAAGATAATATACAAAGGAGAGGAAAACTAGAAAGAGAGAAGGGGGAAAAGCAGGAAGAGAAAAAAGAAAAGAAAGGGGAAAGGGAATTCATGGAGAAATGTGAATAAACCTGCTGTAAAGAGGGATGGAGGGAACAGAGGGGAGGGGTGGGGAATAGGGGGGAAAATCAAGATGCATCATGTACAGGTACAAAATAAATGAGATGAATGTGATCACTGTATGTAAATTGTACCAATACATGTTCTTGGTTAAAAATAAAAATAAAAATAAATGTAGACATAATGTTATTTGGGCCAACCAAATCTCCTCTGGATACATTAAAATAACAGCTAAAATTTGGGGGCAAAACATGTAACGAAAATCCTCTTAAGTGTCCTGAAGATCTGCCAAAATAGTAAGAAATAATCAGGCCAGTAAGCAAAGGCACTTTTGTTGGGAAAACATTGCCAAATCCTCTACATGTCAACAGTAGTTTCCAAGGCTTGCTGTGGTTTGGGAGGCAGAAGAAGGAATACAGAATCCATCTAGGTGAGGATTTCAAAAAGACACTCTCCCTCCATTTGGGCTGGGAGTCCAAAAAGCTATACATTTAGGGTAAGAGGAAGTCAGGCATGACCTGCTTCCCCATCTCACACATTTAGGGGATTGCTTTGCCACTAAGTACCCACCAAATAGATAGTAAGTGAACATGTTATTATATCAAGAAAGGAAGTGAAACTACATTTATTCACAAACATGATAGGTGAATTATATACGGAAACTACCACATTTGGAAAGAAGTTTGGGATCATAGTATTTAGTTGCTACCCTAGGGGCAGGGATACCAGGAGTTGAGTGGCATTGTTCAAAAATTTCCCAAATTGGAAATGATGCAAATATGTATGACCACAAAATGTGCAATAAATGATGGCCTCATACAAGAGGATGCTACACAGCAATGAAAATTTAAAAACTATTACCTCACTCAACACATGATAAATCTCAAAATATTGATCCAAAAAAGAAACTCATGAAAGAATGCATACAATTTAATTCTATTCATATGAAATTATAAAAACCTAGCAAAAGCATATCAATATCATAATACTTTAAAATATAGTTAGGTTATAAAATATACAGAAAAGCAAGAACATGATTTTACAAATGTTAATAAAGTGGTTACTTTCAAGACAGGGAGAGAGGTTGCATTTGGGGACAGACAGTGGAGAACTTCTTGAGCCCTGGGTTGTAACTAGTTAGTGATTATATATACATTCATGTTACACATGTTCTTAACTCTTTTCTCCATGCATGGCATATTTTTCAATAAAAATAAAAAAGCAAACCAAGAAAAATAAATACTGGGAGGAAGAGAAAGAAGAGGAGAAAAGGAGAAGGTGTGTGGGTACATAGCTCTCTAACCTGAATAGTTATAATAAATATGGAAATGTAGCTTTAGAGCACTAAGACAATTCCTGATTTGGAGCACTAGGAGCTCTTGATTTGGCTGCTCCCAGCTCTGTAGTTTTAATTATCCTTACAGGTTTCTGATTTCTAAAGTGGCAATGTAAAATTTAAGAAAACCTAAAGGGTTCCTATTGTGTATTAGTGTTACAAGTATTTGCAAGAAACTTTCATGGTCTTTGATAAAAGCTGCCTCACTTCCTTAATAATACACTAGAAGTATCTATCAGTTAGATACAATGAAAATGAGATAATTAGACTACAAAAATACTCAGCAGTGAAAAGTGGGGACGATCCCGACAAATCTGAGCAATGTTCCACTTGCTGACCACCCCAAGTAAAGTGACTCATTGCTCTAAAAGGAAAAATCATTAAAAAATCTACAATTCACACATTCAACTAGATTTGGGGGAGGGGGATTATGATTTATGATACTAGAACAGATAAACATGAAAAAAGCATAATATATGATCAGGAAATATTTTTCAAAGTTTGAAAAGCACAATTGCTGTTTTTTGTAAGAACAGGCCAGCAAGCAAGTTATTTGCCATGAGAAAAAAATGAGATAATGTACAAAATTAATGCTTAAGAAAAAATAAATCTCTAAAGAATTGGCTCAACATAGCCCAATACAGATGGAACTGATGAAAAAATATTAGAGATGCGGAAGAAAAATCAAGAATATGAAAAATTCATGTAAAACACATTCCCCCCAGAAAAACCCAACAGAAGAAAAATAAAAGCAAAGAAATAAAAAATAAATATGTCTGAGACAATGCCTGAGTTTTCAGGGCGGAATATCTCATTTTACTCACAATCACATATAATTTTGAAAACAGCATGTTTTCATAGGACTTGTTAATTTTAACAATTAAAAAATAAATCCTACCAGCAACTGAATAGGAAGAAAAGGTAAACTAGAAAACAAAAATACAATCCTGTTTGCCTCAGATTTCTGCTTCACAACAAAAAAAACCCAAAAATCGGTAGGAGATAATTTAGCATTGGCTACAGAATCTTGAAAACAGTAGTCACATCAACATTTTCTATTTGGTCAAGCAAGCATTCTTCTGAGAATCTGCTGAAAGACATTTTCAATCTCATGAGAACTCAGAAAATGTATCAACCACATTTCCATTCCTAAAAGGTAGAAAATAGACAAATGTGATACATTATATTTATAGCTAACCACTTTAGCTCACCACAAAATGAAATTTTAAAAATTCAAAACTTAATAAAAGGAAAAAATTGACATTGGTATTTTAAAATTGGCAGCATCGAAAACAAACACAGCAATCTAGACAGCTTTTAAATATCCTAATGGAATTGAATACAATGGATCACTATTTTTGATAGGGCAGTTATATAATATAAAACAATAAATTATAAAAGTACAAAATCCCAGTTCATTAAAAATTGCAAAGGCAGAAGTGAGAAAACTAGGGAACAGAAACAGTTTACTTTTCTTGTTTTGAAAAATGAGGGCGTTTAAAAATTATTTCATACTTAACATGGAAAGTATAGGTTAAAAAAAGAAAATATAGGATATTTCTCACTTTTAAGCAAATAAAGCAGCAAATAATCAAGTTGTCAGTAAATCTATTTTCTCTCCTCCAATTCCTTTTTAACTAGACTTCTTTCATTTGCTAACATTTTAGACCAATATTAAATAATAATATCATTTCTTACTTCAATAAAATTGTTTTAATGTTGAAGAACATTATGAGCTTATTCTGTAAGACAGATATACTTCACTTATTACATTTTTGGTTTACGAAGAGTTTATGTCCAAAATGGATACTAAATTTATTAATGCTTCATTGTAGTCTATGGAAATGTTCTACTACTGATAGAATATTTATTACTGTTCTACTGATTTTTACAGAAGAGTAACTGATTTCATAAAAATTGATTTATAAAACTACACTATTTGTTTTGGCAGGTTACTCTAAATGTGTTGTTCAATTTACACTTATTGAGAACATTTTTAATCTTTATTTACAGATCTTTATAATCTTTATTTATATCTTTGTCAGCACTTGTATCTTTGTCAAGTTTTGGCAGTAAGTTTATACAGGCTTATAAAATGAACTTTGATACTATCTTTTAAAATATTTAAAATTATTTATATGGGCATAGGCATAATTTATTTAAAAATCTAAAAATAAGTACATTTTTAGGTGATTCATAGATTTAAAACTGTTTCCAGGATTATCATCCTATTTACATGTCCTATTTATTCCAGAGTCTAGTTCTGCAATTAATATTTTTCTGTTAAAATACTATTTTCCTGAGCACAGAGAGGAAGCGCTCAGGTGGAGCTTGATCCGTGCCTTTACGGACAGAAACAAGGATCCAGAGAGGAAGAAGGCCACTGCCACATGCATGCTAGAGTACTAGTGAGAAGAGGCTGAGAGAGAACTCCAGATATCTACAGAGGTCCACCTACAATCCTCAGCCAGATATTAACCCACATATATGTGTAAAGAAACTATCTGTGGCTGGGAAATAGCCATTCAAAATCATTAAGAGAACAGAACCTGGCCTTACCATAGAACTAGGAATAGTGCTTGTTTTGACAATATTGGATTAGCCCTAGACTGGGCACTGCTCCAACTGCTATTTTTAATTTTATAGTTATTGTTCTGGTTAGCCAGAAGTTGTATCCTTGAGGGGCTGAGACCTAGTTAATTCCATCTCTCCTGGGTACCACTGTGGGCCTATGAACATGGCTGTTAAAAACATGTATAAAATTAGATAAATGTTCTAGCAAAGCATATCACTCCCTCAAGGCTCATAAATCTAGCTTTGTGGCTAATCCTTCCTAAAACAAATGAAGCACAGATATTTAATCCAAATATATTAGTTACACGTGGATTATTTACTCCAGCAGAAATAATAAATACAGCAGTGTTATTACTGAGGCCATAAAATCCATTTGGTGAAAACTAATCTTCTTAGTTTGCAATTTTAGTATATCAAAATGTTCACAATATTTATGGCTTCTTTTTCAATTCATTGTTATGATGTATTTTTGGAGTTCGAGAAGATTTCACTTGCACATAAAAGAAAGACAACTTTATCAAGATCGTACTTTTGCCTTCTTTTAAGGTTCAATTCTAGCTTTCAATTTTTCTTCTATTACAAAGCACAAACTTGTTTTTGCTGCCAGTGTGAACTGTTTTCATCTGTACTCTCACATGTGAGCTGGACCACAATTGCTAGTTTGTGGGTTTTTTCCCCCCAGTGAACTGAGAAACACTAAAATGGAGAGAACACAGTGTCTCATATATCTGCATTTGGACCATTCTCAGGTAGTTTTAAGTGTTTAAATAATATTTACTAAGTAAATGCACAGGAGGCTGGAGACATGCCCAAAAAACACAGTGGTTCCGTCCCAAGCCCCCTGCCCCCTCATTTCTCCTTAGTGGGCTGGATGTTTCCTTGGAAACCACTAAGTACCTGAAAAGAGGAACTGCATTCCCAGGCTGTCTAAATGCCTACAGTGATTACTGTACACATCCCTTAATTTAAACTATCACACAATGATTTATTTTCTCATGTCCCTGATTTTGGTAGAGATACTCATCATGGTATCAACTATAGAAGATTTAAAATGTTATCCAAAGAGAATAAAATATGGAGAAAAAGACTTAAGACTTCCACACCAACCAGAAGGGTAAGGCCATACATTGTCTTTATGTGACTTTAATAAGCACATGAAGAACAAAGTTTTTAAAAAATGTAATGATTGAGGCCAGGCATGGTGGCACATGCCTGTAATCTGAACACTCAGGAGGCTGAGGCAGGAGGATCACAATGAGTGTCAGGCCAGCCTGGGCTACACAGAGTTCAAGGCCAACCTGAATTTTGTAGTGAGATCCTGTCTCAAAAAACCAAAATAATGAGAAAAGGAAGAAGAAAAAAAGAAGGAGCAGGAGAAGGAGAGGGAGAAGGAGAAGGAGAGGGAGAAGGAGGAGGAGAGGGAAAGAAAGAGACAGGAAGAGGAAGAAGAGGAGGAGGAGGAAGAAGAGGAAGAAGGAGAAGAAGAAGAAAAAGCAGCAGCAGCAGAGTAGAGTAATAGCAGTAGTAGTGGTAGTAGTAGTGGTAACAGTAGTAGTAATGATTGAGTTTCCCGGCACAAATTCAATACTGGAGACATTATTGAATATTACTGGCAAAACAAAATAGCTGACTAACATAAAGCAGATGGTGTTATGACATAATGGGAAAATTAGAACATCTCATGGCTAGTCTCATACCAGATAGAAGTCACTGAATTGCTGCCTATGAGGTAGTTGGGAGAATCAAATGATGACATGATTGATCTAAGGAATGGAAATACTGAGAATTTAACCACAAATTATATCCAAACAACTGATAACAGAAAACAGTCAACATGAAAGTTGCAGCCCCTCCCAAGTTGTGACAAAGCTGAGACTGATTCTAGATTGATAATCAAGAAACACCATATTTTTAAACACACGTATCACTTGCAATTCAAGATTCATTGTGAAATTTCCTAGTTCAAAACAGCTGTCATTGTTGATGGATAAGATGCTAACCATGGAAATGTTAATGATAAATGAGACTAGGCAGTGCCCATCAAAGAGTATCATAGCAGTTACTCAAAATGTTTTTTTACACTGCCCATTACTGTTTCCGTCGAGGAAGCTGAAATGTAAGTTATAAAGAGACACTTATACATTAGGTGAAACTAGGTATTATGTGGGCTTATCTTTATTAAGTTAATCTACATACTATTTTAAAACATATTTCTGCTTCTCATGAAATATTTTTCTGTAATTCTAAATATGAATATTAAATAAGGGAGAACACCCCCATTTCGACATTTTTTCCTAGAACTTCAGGCTGAGAACTGAGTCACCTGGATTGACATTTAAAATAAATATAGAGGGGGCTGGGGATTTAGCTCAGTGATTAGAGTGCTTGCCTTGTAAGCACAAGGGCCTGAGTTTGATCCCCGGCACCACCAAAAAATAAATAAATAAATAAATAAATAAATAAATAAATAAATAAATAAAATAAATAAATATAGAGAGTTGGGCTCCTATGCTCTCGCTTGCTTGGCCTAGGTGACTTTCAGGCAGTATAACCAAGTACTGTAAAACCTTCAGTTCTAGAGGCCAAATTATCAAATTAAAATTTTTGCTCTATAAAATTTGTATCATTTTAACATAGGGAAAATTACTTGCTTCTGTAGGCCTAAGTTTCATCTATAATGTGGGTATAAAAATGATATCTACTTCATTGAATCACTGTAAAGATTCAATGAGGTATTTTATCTCATTGCCTGCTCAAAAAAAAAAATCACACAAAAAATATTAGTTATTTCCATTACCAGCACTGGAATTAGACAGGAGCCTTAGACATCAAATAGGTTAATTTATCAACCTCTTCTTTTTGAAGAATATTAAGTCAAACAGATTAAATGATTGTCTAGTTTCCACTAATATTCTGTAATTAATCCAATATATATATACAACCTCATTTTTAAAAACTGAACAAGGGCTGGGGATTTAGCTCAGTGGTTAGAGTGCCTGACTTGTAAGCATAAGGCCCTGAGTTTGATCCCCAGCACCAAAAAAAAAAAAAAAAAAAAAAACGAACAGCCTCCTTCAAGTGATAAATTTGAATGTGAATTTACACTTTATTTAAAAGTTTAAAATGATAATCTATACAGTAATACCCAACACTTTATTTTCATAAAACTCATATTTGATATTTCCTCCAAGTGATGGCACTCCCTCGATGAGATTACAGCCTTTGTATGGCAAAGGCCGCTGTGTTGTTATAGTACAGTATATAACAAGGTATGGTTGTATATAAGACTCCGTAATAACTGACTGAAAAGAGGGACTCTCTTGCTGGCTTTGAACAACTAAGCTGCCATGTTGTAAAAAAGGCCTTTGAGGGGAACATGTGACAAGGAATTGCAGGAAGTCTCGTTGAAAGCAGTCCCTGGCTGATAGTCAGCAAGGAAACAGGGATCACAATCCAGAGAAAAGATAAACATATGACAAATTAATAAACTGTAAGGTTTATTTAGAAGGAAATAATTTTAATTCTATGCAATCGAAAATGTATCAATATGTAAATTTTGATACTTCCTTTGCTACTGTGCTTTGAAAAATCTTCCTGAAGACTGTATGAAAACACACCTGTTATCATCTTTTTGTTTCTATTTTTCACATTAAAAATGTTACATTTTTCAGTTTTGAAAGATGAAAAGTTTTATGGATGGATGGTAGAATACAACAATGTGAATATATTTAATACCACTGAACTTGTACACTTAAAAATAGTTAAGGTGGTAAGTTGTTATATGTATTTTGCTGCAATTTAAAAAAAATTTTTTAAATCCTACCCGAGAAAAAATTTAATCCACCTGTAACTCATTTTGGACTATAATGGTAATAGTACAATTGAGATTACTATTATATATCATTCTTTCACAAAGTAGCCAATTCATTCAGCAAAAATTGTCCTACTAATTTGAATACTTGTATGCACTTGTAATATACTTCTGGTATTTCCAAGCGTATAAAGAGCTCAGCATCTGATTAGATGAAAACTTTCAGTTGCCTCTGTTTAATTCTCACATCTAGAAGGATGACATAAACACCACCCCAGCCATAACACCTCAGGCCCTGAAGCCCAAGTCCGAGGGTACAGGGACCTGGAAGGACACATGAACTGGAACTCTTAAGCTTTTGGTGACACCTAGTGGAATATTTTAATAGGTTAACTTTTGTTCACCCCCAGGAAGTACACTTTGTTCCATGTAACCACTCAGCTTCATAAGTCATTGGGACAATTTTAAATATAAAAAAATTCAGCCTTGTTATATACAAGATGGATCTCTGCCTCCAACATTTCCCTCTGTCCCACTGTTCAGGAGCCAGGAGTTCTAACAGTCATGTGCAACTCAGGTCACCATTCCTATCCTCAAAAATTTCAATGGCTTCCAGTTGGCAATGGAATAAAGCACTACATGTGAGTTACCATGATAAGAAATAAAATCTATAAAGATGAGGGCTTTCCTAAAATTAACTACAAACAGAAAGAAGTGAATGGGCTGGAGATTTAGCTCAGTGGTTAGAGTGCTTGCCTAGCAAGTGCAAGGCCCTGAGTTCGATCCCCAGCACCAAAAAAAAAAAAAAGAAAGAAAGAAAGAAAAGAAAAGAAAAAAGAAAAAAAAAAGAAAAGTGAATAACTGTATTTAAAATGGATAGCACGCATTAAAGAGGAGCTTCCTTGTTTCAGGAAAACATCTCAAAATTCACAATCTCTGGAAAGCTTTCTGCTAATCAGAGTTAATTCACCATATTGCCCATGCCTATCTCACAGCCTTTCTCTGTCTGTTTTACATTCAGGTAAGTTGATGCAGAACAATCTGTTACTCACACTAGGCTGTGAGTGCATAAAGTGTTAGGTTCATCTTAGAATCAAATTAAATAACCCTGATCTTTTTTTACTCGAGTACTAGGGATTGAACCCAGGGCCTTACACTGAGCTACTATTCCAGCCCTTTCATAATTTTTTTAAAAACATGGTCTCGCTAAATCACTAAATTGTGATCCTCCTGCCTCAGCTTCCCAGAGTACTGGGATTACAGGCCTGTGCCAACAGGCCCAATTTCCTGATACCTTTAAAGAGTAACTGTCAGTGTGATGTTGTGTCTGAGACTTTAAAAGGATACTTCATTCATTCCAGGTCATTAACCAAGCCAATCCATGACTGCTTCCCTGCTGCTATATTTTACAGACTTTGAATTGATCTCACGTTTTCTTATTTGTTGCCTCATATTTTGCTTTCCTGGTGACCAACTTCAAGGTATGCCCTTAAATCAGTATCCATTAATGATCCATCTATATTCCTTTACCGTCATCTATCTAAATTAGGGAAAAACTATATTGACGTCAAAAGACAATAACACTAAGAAAACCATGGTCTTCATTCATTGAGAACTTGCTATGTGCTATATATTTAAATATTCTTAATTAATTTCATAGCAATCTAATATTGGACTCATTCATGTTTATTTCAATTATCACTTAAAATCGCATTCTCTGATGTCTTATATAAAACATCTTAATTACTATATTTTATAGAACTGTTATCTGTCATAGTGCTCATCATTAAAATTTTATACTTTTGTATATTTGAACCAAAATTTATCTTCCTTTTTGAATAATCCATTTGACAATTAACAATGCCTACTTCTGTTTAACAATATGTCTTCATTGATTAGCTAAAATTTATCTAAAATTAAACCCTGGCAGATTGGCTTCCCAGAAAAGGATTGACTTTCTGCAAAGTTCACTGCTAACTGGTTAAGTCTAGTTTTAAAGCAATCAATCACAATCAGCTCTACTGCCTGGACTATAGTTGCCTCCACAGCCATAATGTTAGTGTGTTCCTAATCAAGAAGATGGTCACAAGTTTGCTATGCCATACAACTGCAGTTTCAAGACCCTGACCTGAGTCTTTCAAAAAATGTGTCGGAGTAGCACCTTCTTTGCGGTCCCAATTTACCTTCTTAGTCTTCTCCAGCTATTGACAGCGGGTTTACCTAAAACCTCCACCAGGAGGCTCAATGTTCTATTTTCAGCTGCTCTGAACAGCAGACTGAGGTTATCATCAAGGCCTCAATTCCTTCAAATCCCTAACCTTGAGTACTGAGCAACAAGAGGGTAATAGTTGAGGTTTCACCATGAAATATTAGTCCTGTGTTCTAATCCCTAATTATGCCAGGCAGAAGCTGACATTTACAACATTATGCAACTCAAAAGCCCCATGGACCAAATGCAGGAGTTTCTGTCCCAATCTTGCTACACTTCTGTGCGTACCCCTAAAATGCATCTAGACAACCAGCAATTGCTGCTGCAGTCTCTGTGAGTCTTCCTCAGTGAACTTGAATCTAGCAGCCAAGAATGGGTGCTGCTTTGCTGTTTGCCTTGATGCTACACCAATATTTAACATTAGACCCACTGAGTAAACAGATGGACAATCTCATGAGGTAGGCATTCTGGTCCCTGTTTGTAAATAAGGGAAACAAAGCAGAGAGTAAGACGTCTGACCAAGAGCATACTGTTAGTGTTAATTACAACATTTGGATTCAGTTCTACTAGATCTTGTATTACTCATTTTAGATCATTCTGTTGCAACACAGGGACTTCCCTAGTGCACTGAGCCCTGGGTCAACTGTAAATAACTGTCACATTTTAAAATCTAGGCACTGCAGTAGCTACTTTATTTGCATGGTAAAATTGAGTCTATATTATTATGCTAGAGAGTAATTTTATACCCCCCTAGATGTGAAGAAATCAAGGTCTTGATATTTACTTCTATTTACCTCATTCCTCATTTCAGACTAACTAGGAATTGAATACAGATCCTGCTGGTTAAAGCTTTTAGTGTCCCTTGCTGTCACAAGGTGGAAAGAGCAGACAGCAGAGAATAAATTGGAGTTGAAAAGACTCATCTGTCTCTGAGATTTCAAGCTGAGAATTTAGTGGGAATTGAATGGTAATTTTCAGAGCACTGTACTAGGTGCCTTAGATGCATCATCTTATCTAAAACTTCCATCAGGTCTGTGAAATAGTTTTGTCATCACTATTTGCATCTGAAAATCAAAACTTTTAATCACCCAAGCCACACAAATAAGTAACAGAATGAGGACTCATACATATGACCAAATGGTAAGTTATTTCCCTACTAAGCAAGCAGCCTCCAAACACAAAGGAAATGTGGACTATTTCTTCCTGCTATTTTTCCTAAAATTTTCATAATAGGGTTTCAGATTTTTCATTCCACTTCAGCATTTCAGGAAGCATATAGCTGGATACATGCGATAGGTTATCACTGCTCTGTAATTCTAGAGTTGTTTCCACTTGATAACCATGTTCACTAGCATTTATGAAATACTTAAAATCATTTTTATATGATTTAGACACGTGCTACTCTGTAAATTAGCTTCCAAATCAATTCTCGTTGGCGAGTCCTTAAATATGCCCCAAAGAGAAAAACATTTATAACATAGTAACCCCCAAAGAAACGTCTGAGTAGAGAAAAATCACTAAAGTAAAAGTTAAAAAGAAAGTACTACAAAAAGCATATAACCTAAAAGCTGACCAATTTGAGAAAGCCCCAAGTTAGGAGGAAGCAGGAAAATCTTCACCCTCACCTATCCTGACACAAGGAAATGGTGGAGTCATTTCATTTTAGAAGAAGGAATTCTAAGTCCAGTTCTCTTTAGATAGCCTCAAGGGCCACAGTAGGAGTCCAGCTGTCATCAGAATTTTAAAATGTTTAGTCCTTACCTGGTGGGAAAATATTCAGAAATACTATCAGCTGTCCCATGGGTAGTGTGGATGTTCCTGGAACCATTTTGGACAGAAGAAATGTGAAGGAGATAGTCTCAGGAGTAGTCTGAGAAAAGTTCAAGATAGAATTGTTTAAAATTTATGCAGTGGGTGAATCCTGGGAAACATCCAATATGTTCACTCATTTTGAAAGTGATTATAAAAAAACCAGTCCTCAGGCTGGGGATTTAGCTCAGGGGTTAGAATGCTTGCCTTCCAAGAGTAAGGCCCTGAGTTCGATTCCCAGCTCAAAAAAAAAACAAAAAAAAAAAACAAAAAAAAAAACCAGTCCTTAAGTGACTAGCTCCCTTTCTCACAAATTGCTTTAACATATTAATTTTCAATAAACAAATATAGGGGCATTTTTATATATCTACATAAGAAATTCAGAGCCCTTTGTATGCTATAACTTCTTAAACTCATCTAATCTCTGCATAAGTCTTTTATTTCCAAATGTCCATACCTCATTTGTTTAAAAGTTATCAATCATTTCAATATTGAGATTACCATTCAAGAACGGCTTTTATGTTAATTGGGAAGATTCCCATTGCAATTATAGATCAAAATAAGTAAAAAAGGGGAGAAATTACAACTTCCTCTAAGATTTGGCCCTTAGATATCTAAATTCTAGTGCCAAGGTTACAGTCAGCTATCTGTAAGCAAAGTCTAGGATAGAAAGGGTCTAGAAACAGTCTAAATAGAGTGAGACATTACCCACATTGATGAGAGAACAATTTTTCATCAAACAAGCATTTTAATACTTACCCATGTTGATACATGTAGATCTGGATGATTCACATTAGCATCTTATTGAAGTCCAATATAAAAATAAATTTGTTGATATACTCCAGGTGGTGTGTTTGTATCTTTTTAACATTCAAAAATGTTGTATAGATCAGTTTTGTGCCTATCTCCTTGTGTACATGTGCAAGCTTCTCTAGGTTCTTTTCTTGAAATGGAATTTCTGGGTTCATAAGGAATAGACTCTCCAAATTTTATTAGGCATTGCCAAAATTGCTTTCAAAATGATTGTATCAACTTATATACCTACCACAAAGGTATGAGTTTCTTTGCTCATTTTTAAAATATTTTCTCATTGATTTTTAAGCACTGTTTCAAGTTATTTCAATGCACATATCCTTCCAATTTGACATGTCACTTTGTTAATACTTTCAGCATGTCTGAATAGTATGAAAATTTTAATAAAAAATTTTCCTTCTAAATTTGTACTTTTTAACATCTTAAGAGGAATTCTCTACCCCACGGTAGTGAATGCATTTCTTCATTTTCTTGTGTCTTAAAAATCTCTTCACTTTATATTTTCAAATCATCTGTGTTATATTTTTTGTGTGTTCTGTGAGTTAAAGAATCTCATTTCATCTTTCTGCGGAGACATTCATTTTTAAAAGTCCACTGTTTCACCACTGACTTTTAAAACTACCTGTCACACATGTTTTCATCTACAAGTAGGCCTGTTTCTAGGTTCACGACTTTGGTTTAGACTTCTATCTGTCCTTATCTGTTGAAATTACAGTTTAAATTACTAGAGGTTTGTAATAATTCTTGATACCTGATGGGGGTAAATCTGTTTCTCAGAATTGCATTGGCTCTTGTTTATTCCACCATGTAAACTTTATGATTAGCTACATTTCCCATTAGTGTCTTTTTTTTCTTTAAATACCATGTTTCTCAATAATTTGTAATGAAATGAAGCTTTTTTTGGTCTTGTTTTGTGGTTGGTTTCACCAAATCTTTCACTTAATATTCCGTTATCGATCAACAATAAATAGTATTGTAAGGAAAGGGAAGGGAGCTGTGTGGGAAAAAATTATGCTGTAACTTCATTTGAGGGTATATTACTTTTTTGAGTTAATATGTTCAGGTTGAAAATAATAAAAACTTCTCAATCATAAACTTGAATCTCCATTCACTCCTTATTTTTTGTCCTTCAGTACAGATTAACAAGTTTTTCATAAAGGTCTTAAGCATTTTTGCTAGATTCCTGAATTTTTAAAAAAAATCTATTTGATGCATTTGATCTTCTGGGCCACTAGTGTGGCCTACCCCTCAATTCACTATTTTGTCCAAAAAGGCATGTCTTTAGCTTTGGGTGTTGCATTCAGAACTCTTTAAGTACTTTTTTTTTTAATTGTTTAGGCATTCATTTGTTTCAATTATTACACCAAACATGGGTTATATACCTTTCTCTTAGATAATTAGGGGTACTCCACAGATGCCAAATTAAAAGGTGTTTCTTGTCCTAAACTTCGAGTAAAAGGAAACTTCTACTTCCCCTTGAAGCATCTGGGAAGAAGTATGGCTGATTCTCTGCTTACTCCCTTCTCACTTTAAGAGTAAAGAACAAGCAAACTTAACCTCTTGCCTTTTGTGGACAGGAAGACCCTACCCCTTCATACTAGTTTCAGATCCTGGGATGGCTGAAATGCCAACCTCTTTCAGGGATTCTCTAACCTCTGCTTCAGAAAAGCTGCTCACATTTGATTCTTGCACCCCTGGGGGAAGAAGCCAATTCTCTCCACAGGAACCAACAGCTTAAAGTTAGAAAGTCATCATGATCCCAAATCCACCACAGGTACACTTTTGACTTGTTCACTAATTTGTTAGTGGTTAAAAAACAAAACAACAAAAAAATGCTATCAGTTGGTGTTTGAGGATTTTTTGTTTCCAGCTTTCCAGGTGGTTGGCCAAATTAATTTAGTATTCCATTGCTGTTTAAAATATATGACTGGTATTTTTTGAGAGGGGTTAATTTCTGATTTTCCCCCAAAAAAGGCAAAAAGGCAAATTATGGCCAGCACTATCCGTCTGCTTTTTCAGACTTACTGAATCCATAAAGTTTTCTTTTTACATAAGCACCTAAATGGTTTTGGTGGTGGTGGTTGGTTTTTAATACTGCAAACATTGAGATTCACCTAAAAGATAATCTGAAATTATCATACACCAATCCCTCCCACTCTTCTCCCAAAAACCTAGTTGGTTTGAATGGGCTAAATGATCCATTTTCCATTTTAGATAGGCAAATGTTTGTTTTTTAAAAAAAAAAATCTCAGAACTGTTTGCCTCGTTTATCAGAAAAATTTAAAAGATACCTTTAGGAGAATTTCTACTTTGAAATATAAGAAGACAGCACGCAGGTTCAAGTCATACTTTTAACATGAGCTTGTTGAAAGAAACTTTAACAATTCCAAAAAGAATTAAACGAGTTTTCAACTATTTTCCTCTCGAAAGCATAAAAAACGGAGAGGAAGTTAACATGAACTTCGTAAACGGTTAAACAACTCTTCTTGGTACTAGTCCTTGGCAGTCACCATGGAACAGGTTCTCTTGAAAACCGCTTTTGGTCCCAAGTCCGTTCCTGCTCAGTATCTGCTGCGGACTCCCCCTCTCTCGGCGCGGCTTCCAAGGCGGCCTCCCCTGGAGGGCGCACGGCGGCCGGACCTGCTGTAGGACTCCCGCGGAGGCGCGTACCCTCTTTCCATGGGCGGGGGGAGCCCGCGGTCGCGGCCCCCGGAGTAACGGTCGCCGCGGCCGCCGCTGCCGTAGCTGTCGCGGTAGGCGTCGGGCGACCATCCGCGGTACTCGTCGTAGCGGCCTCCGCCGTAGGTCGGCTGCGGGCCGCGCGCGGGGGCGCTGCTGCGCGGGTCGCCGTAGCTCTCGAAGGCATCGCGGTAGGAGCTTCCGCTCAGGTGGTCGCCGTAGTCTCGGTCGCGGCCCCCGTAGCCGTCTCGGTCGCCGTAGCCTCTCGACGGGCAGTCGTCCCGCGCACTGGCGTGGCCGTAATCGCGGTAGGTGTACTCTCGCGGCGAGGGAGCGAAATCCCGGGAGTCGCGGGCGCTCGCGTAGTCTCGGCCCGAGTAGCCGTCCCGGGGCGAGTAGCCTCCCTCCCGCGGGCCCGGGTAGGGGTCGCGGCGCGGGGGCGGGTCGCGGCGCGGCGGGCCCGCGTACCCGTCCCTTCCCCGCGCGGCCGGGGCCCGCCCGCGTCCTCCCGCGCTGCCGTGAGCGGCGCCCGACGGCGCGGCCCTCTTGGGCGGGGGCCCGGCCCTGCGCGGCGGCGGCGGCGGCCCGCGCTTCAGGGGCAGCGGGGCGCGGGCGGGGCGCGCGTCGAAGTCGCCCTCGTAGCCGACGTCGTCGGCTGGCCCGCCCCGGGACGGGGGTCGGCGCTCCCCGACGCCGCCGCGCAGGGCCCTGGAGCGACCGCGGCTGCGGGGCGGCAGCGGGCCGCGCCGGCCGCTCTCGAACGCCGGCTTGGTGGCCTGCGCCACTTTGATGGCCTTACCATCCAGGGACTTGCCGTTCAAGTCTCGGACGGCGGCCTTGGCGTCGGCGGGGCTCTCGAAGGTGACGAACGCGAAGCCTCTAGGCTTGGCGGTCTCTCGGTCTTTCATCAGGAGCACCTCGATGATGCGGCCATACTTGCCGAAGGCGGCCTCGAGCCCCTTCTCGTCGGTTTCGGGGCTAAGCCCCCCAATGAAGAGCTTCCCGGGGCGGTCGGCTTCAGCCATGGCGCTGGCGCGGTCCGCAGCGGCGAGGAGCGAGGCGCTGAGGAGACGGCGGTGGCGGCGCGGTGTGAGAGCTCGCCTGTCGAGGGCGCCTCCTACCGGTCGGACGTCGCGTCGCCGAGCCCCAGCTGCCCCTGCGCGGCGGAACGCGGGGACGGCGTCCCGTCTGGTCCGCAAACTAGTGGGCGCTGCGCGTTGTGATTGGCTGGCGGGCCCCGCAGGCTGCCCGCCGTCGGAAAGTCGGTTTGGGGGCTTCTCCTCAGGCCTCAGGGGGCATCTTCGGTTGGCGCGAAAGCCGTTACGTGGGGGCAAAAAATATTTCTCCGTCACTCTGAAGGAGAATTGCGATAGGTTCCGAGCGTAGTCGCCCGCGCCATTTTGAAACGAAACAAATATTAGCTGAAAAAAAATTAAATTAAAAAAATGAAATTAGTGTTAGTTTAAAATAGTTCGTATAACGTTTAATAAAAATAAGACTTTTTTTTTTTTTCCCGGCACATGTCAGAAGAGAAGACTTGGTGGGAGTGAGAGGGGTGATTGGTGCATCTGGAAGTAAAGCGAGTCATTTTGGGGCGAACCCTTGGTTTTCCTGTGTATCATTTTCTCCAGTTTTTCAACTTTTAAAGGTTCATAGTTGCGTTATTATTCCGATACAGCACAGAAAGTTGACTTTAGGACAAAAGAAAGACGAAACACGGGCGCGCGGGGACCTGATCCCGTCGCAGCGCTCGGGCGCTTGGATCCTTCTAGAAGGGGGCGGCCGTCTCGGCAGAGCGGAACTTGCCGGGTTCTTCCAAACAGGTACCACAGTGATGAGCACGTCCGTGCTTGAAATAGCAACGTGGAAGCCTAGCTTCTCTTTACTATCTTTAGTGTGTTTTGGACCTGTTCAAAAAGTGGCCCACATTTTTCAAAGGCTGTTATAAAAAAGCTAATCGTGAAAAGTTTGTGTGTGTACATATGTGTGCGTTCACATGCTTATATGGGTTTATGGCAATACCTATAAAAGGTTGAGTTAATGAAAGCAGGCGTTTTAAAGATGTTTCCAACTTAACGGGGACACCGTTAAGGTCTTAAGAATTTTTAACAGGCATGAATGGAAGTTAGTGTTAAATGCATCATATCATTTAACGTTACGAATTATAATACATTTTTATTATAAAAACACTGTATTTCAAGGTAAATCCATCTGTTTAGGATATATTCATTTTCTAAAAAGTGAATTTAGTTGTGTTTACAGTATGCATACTTAACTACTGAACAGTTTGAGACTCCATATTTTAAATTTTTTCTCTTTTGGTTTTTGCAAGAGATACTTTTCTAAGACAATATACGTTGTTTAAAATTTCAAGCATTAGTGGGGCCTGGTAGCACACACCTATGATCCCCACACTCAGGAGACTGAGGCAGGAGAATTGCCTTGAGTTTGAGGTCACCCTGGACTACATAGTGGGATCAAATCCAGCCTGAACTACATAACGAGGCCCTGTCTCAACAAAAAGAAATTTTTTTTTAAGTTTTATTACAGTTCTGCCATGTTTTAGTATCACCACCACCACTACCACCCCTCATCTTTCCCTCTCTCCTTTTTTTGGTGACAGTTTTGCTAAAAGTTCTTTTGGGTTTTATTTATCTTTCTGTACATTTGAAAGAAACCAATTTTCAGTTTTGCTGATCTGCTGTTTTGATTTTATCTGGTGTTATTTTCTCTATTTTCTTGTTTTTCTGTTTGTGTTACGTTTGTTCTAATTTTTTTAAAGGGTTTTATTTATTTATTTTTGTTTTTTTGGTTTTTTTTTTTTTTTTGAGACAGGGTCTCACTATGTAGTTCAGGCTGGCCTCGAACTTGCAGCAATCCTCCTGCCTCTGCCTCCCAAGTGCTGGTATTACAGGCGTGTGCCACCACGCCCAGCTTCGTTTGTTCTAATTTTTAGGGTATGGCTGTTAGCACATTACTAATTAGAGTATTATAATTGTTATCTCCATGTATGTGTCAAATCATCCCTATTTTTAAAAAAATTGTTTACTAGAATTTGAAGTCACTCTTGTGTATGTGTGTGTGTGTGTGTGTGTGTCTATGTGTGTGTAATTACCAAGAACTGAACCCAAGGACTTCCCACTGAGTTGCATTTCCTTGCCTCTTTTTTTTATTTTAAGACAAGGTCTTGCTAATTCACTAAATTGCCTGAGCTGGGCTCAAATTTGCCATCCTTCCCCCTAAAACTCCCAGAGTGCTAGGATTATAGGTGTGTTTGAGCCACCATGCTCGACTAAGAACTGTTTTTTAAATTTCCCATAATTGTGGATGTCAGTCTTTCATTAATGTGCTTCATGTAATTTAAGTTTACGATATATAAAAAAATGGAAACTTCTAATGGAAGAAGTTATAACTTCTATTTTTATTCTTTGAATGGTTATGTTGCCGGCTTTTAGATTTCAAAGAAATTCTTTCCATGTTCTCGATATCCTGAGCAAAGAATTGGAAGGACACATGGAAAAGGTAGCAAGGATTTACATTTATTAAGGGTGGAGAAGAAGGATCACAGCACCGCTGCTAGGTTAATAGGCAGGCTCCTTTGTATCTCCTGTCTCTAGATTTCGTCTCTTCCATGCAATCAAAGTGTTTGGGAAAGTTGTCCTAGGAGACACTCACTTGGCCTCACATCAGATCTAAACTGACCTATTACAGCTCACTTGGTTTCTCACCAGATGTAAATGAAGAGTTGAATATGGCATTTTCCGATTGGTTCGGTGTATAGTGCTGCAGTCATGGATTTTGTGTACTGTACATGTGTCCTGGGTCTCCATGATTGACAGGTCATGCCCACTTGCTGAACTACTTTTCCTTGTCCTAGTCTCCTATCTTGGTTATCTTTAATGTTCTTATTGAGGGCTAATGTATAAACACTAGGATTATAAATTTACTTACCGAATTTTGTTTACTGTGTGATTAACCTATATTAAGATGTATAATATTTCCGTCACCCCTATATTAAGATGCATAACATTTGCCTCTGTCAAAACAGTATCTTCCTGAATGAGTACCTATGTTCTGACTTAACATCAACTATGAATTAATTTTTTCTGTTCTTAAACTTTATATAAATGTTACCCTACATAATGAACTTTTGTTTTTGCTATGCCTTACTGTATTTTTTAAGATTCATTCATGTATTACACCAGTAGTTTGCTTTTTTTTTTTTTTTTTT